>PVLC010038738.1:0-14592 GCA_004027655.1 Graphiurus murinus | reverse complement strand
AAAAAAAAAAAAAAAAAAAAAAAAAAAAAAAAAAAAAAAAAAAAAAAAAAAAAAAAGAAGTGAAGGCACAGAATATCACTCCTAGAAGATGACCACTCCAAAAATGAATCCATTGTACATAATCTAGAAAAAAAAATTCGACAGTATGAATCCAACATCGATGAGATCTGGGCCAATTTTAAAAGAGCTAATCTAAGAATAATAGGCATAGAAGAGGGATGAGAAGTTGAAGCTAATAGAACAAACAACCTTTTCAAAGAAGTAATATCAGAGAATTTTCCAAACATAGAAAGAGAAGTTGACACACAGGTGCAGGAAACATGTAGAACTCCCTTCAGACAAGACCAAAGAAGAGGTTCACCATGCCACATAATAATGTGACTAATGTAGAAGCTAAGGAAAGAATCTTAAGGCAACAAAAGTAAAAGGCCAAGTGACATTTAGAGGCAAACCAATTAGAATCACTCAGACCTCCCAAACCAAGTCATGAAAGCCAGGAGGGGCTGGAGTAACATATTCCAAACTCTGAAAGAAAATAACTTGCAGCCAAGATTCTCCTACCCAGCAAAACTCTCTCTCAAAATTGACAGGGATATAAAAACCTTCCATGACAAACAGAAACTGAAAAATTTATGTCTTCCAAACCAACACTAGAGAAAATACTCAAAGAGATTAACTACAAAGAAGAACTAACAAGTAAATGTCAGAACCAGAGAAACAATAATTTCCAGGAAACAAACAACTAAGCAAAGAAGAACAAACACTACCACAAACAGAAGTCAAAACCCAAAATGTTAGGAATTAAAAATCATCTCTCAGTACTCACACTGAATATAAATGGTCTCAACTCCCCAATAAAAAGGCACAAGGTGGCAAAATGGATCAAAACCCAGAATCCATCTATATGCTGCCTGCAAGAAACGCACCTTACATACAAAGATTCCCACAAACTAAAGGTGAAGGGCTGGAGTAAGGAAATTCATGCCAATGGAACTCGAAGACAAGCAGGAGTAGCAACTATGATATCGGATAAATTAGATTTCAAGCCTAAGCTCATCAAAAGAGACAAAGAAGGTCACTTTTTACTAGTAAAAGGAACAATACAGCAAGAGGAAATAACAATTATCAGCCGGACGGGTGGCACACGCTTGTAATCCCAGCATTCGGGAGGCTGAGACCGAAGGATAAGGGTTCGCAGCCAGCCTCAGCTACCTAGTGAGGCACTCCGCAACTTAGTGAGACTCAGTTTCAAAATAAAGAATAAAAAATAGGGCTGGGGGTATAGCTCAGAGGTAGAATGCCTCTGAGTTCAATCCCCAGTACCGCAAAAAAAAAAAGAAAGAAAGAAATATCAATTATCAACATCTATGCCCCAAACATAGGTGCAGCCACTTTCATAAAACAAACTCTGCATGATCTAAAATCACACAGATCCCAATACACTAATACTAGGAGACTTCAATACTCCTCTCACATCACTAGACCAATCTTCTAAAAAAAAGGTCAGTAAAGATGTTTCAGACCTAAATAATACCATAAACCAAATGGACCTGTTAGACATATACAGAATATTTCACCCAACTACAGCTGAATTCACATTTTTCTCAGCTGCCCATGGAACCTTCTCCAAAATAAACCACATTCTGGGCCACAAAGAGAGCACTAGCAAATTCAAAAAATGTAACATAATTCCCTGCATCTTTTTAGACCACAATGAAGTGAAACTAGAAATCAACTCTAAGAAGACCCAGAGTAACTATGTAAACACATGGAGACTGAACACCACATTGATGAATGAGGAATGGGTCATAGAAGAAGTAAGGGGAGAAATTTAAAAATTCCTAGAACAATGAAAACAGAGACATAACATATCAAAACCTCTGGGACACGTTAAAGGCAGTACTAAGAGGAAAATTTATAACACTGAGTGCCCATATAAGAAGAACGGAAACTCACCAAATAAATAACCTAATGACACAGCTCAAAGCCCTTGAAAAACAAGAACAGTCCAACCCCAAAGCCAGTAGAAGACAAGAAATCATGAAAATCAGAGCAGAAATTAATGAAATAGAGGATAAAAAAAATACAGAAAATCAACAAAACCAAAAGCTGGTTTCTTGAAAAAATAAACAAGATAGATAAACCATTGGCCAACCTAACCAAAAGGAAGAGAGAATCAACCCAAATTACCAAAATAAGAGATGAAAAAGGGGATATGACCACCGACAGTATGGAAATACAGAGGATCATCAGAAACTATTTTGAAAAACTATACTCCAACAAAATGGAAAATCTGGAAGAAATTGACATTTTTTAGATACATACAACCCTTCTAAATTGAGTCAAGAAGATATAGACAACTTAAATCAATCAATAAAAATCAAAGAAATAGAAACAGCAATAAAAAGTTTACCATCAAACAAAAGCCCAGGGCCAGATCGTTTCCCAAGTGAATTTTATAAAACATTTATGGAAGAACTAATCCCAATACTCTTCAAATTATTCCGTGAAATAGAAAGAAATGGGACCCTCCCAAACACTTTCTATGAAGCCAACATTACATAATACCAAAGCCAAATAAAGACAGCTCAAGAAAAGAAAACTATAGGCCTATATCACTGATGAACCTAGATGCAAAACTGCTAAACAAAATACTAGCAATCCGCATTCAAAACCATATCAAGAAAATTATACACCATGACCAAGTCGGGTTCATCCCAGGGATGCAAGGCTGGTTCAACATATGAAAAACAACCCATGTAATTCACCACATAAACAAACTCAAAGACAAAAATCACATGATCATCTCAATTAATGCTGAAAAAACATTTGACAAGATCCAACACCCATTCATGCTAAAAGCACTGCAGAGAATCGGAATAGAAGGAACATACCTCAAAATCACAGAGGCAATATACAATAGGCCTACAGCCAATATCATTACTAAATGGAGAAAAACTGCAAGAGTTTCCACTAAAAACAGGAACAAGACAAGGATGTCCATTATCACTTCTTCTGTTCAACATAGTACTTGAGACTGTAGCCGGAGCAATAAGGCAAGAGAAGAAAATCAAAGGGGTAAAAATAGGGAAAGAAGAACTAAAACTATCCCTCTTTGCAGATGACATGATATTATACCTAGAAGACCCAACAAAGTCAGCCAAAAAACTTATAGAACTGATCAACAAATTCAGCAAAGAGCCTGGATACAAAATCAATCTTAAAAAAATCAGAAGGTTTCCTGTATGCCAACCATAAATCCACTGAAAAAGAAATCCAGAAAACAATTCCACTCACAATAGCACCCCCAAAAATAAAATACTTAGGGATAAACCTAACCAAAGAGGTAAAGGCCTCTATAAGGAAAACTACAAAAAGTTGAAAAAAGAAATCGACAAAGACCTTAGAAGATGGAAAGATCTACCATGCTTTTGAATAGGCAGAATAAATATCATCAAAATGGCCATCCTCCCAAAAGTAATCTACAAATTCAATGCAATACCCATGAAATTACCAAAGTCACTCCTCACAGACATAGAAAAATCAGTCCTTAAATTCATTTGGAAGAACAAAAAGCCAAGGATAGCCAAAGTAGTTCTTAGTAACAAGAACCATACAGGAGGTATCACAATACCTGACTTCAAATTTTACTACAAAGCCACAGTAATAAAAACAGCATGGTATTGCCACAAAAACAGACACACAGAACAATGGAGCAGAATAGAAGATTCAGAAACAGACCTACGTGCTTACAGTCAACTGATTTTTGACAAAGGAGCCAAAAACATACATTGGAAAAAAGATAGCTTCTTTAACAAATGGTGCTGGCAAAACTGGTTAACCACATGCAGGAAAATGGAAATAAACCCCACTTTCTCACCCTGCACAAGAGTCAATTCCAGGTGGATCAAAGACCTGGAAGTTAGGCCAGAGACCTTGCAGCTACTTGAAGAGGGCATAGGCCCAATACTTCAACACATAGGCACAGGTAAGAACTTTCTCAACAAGACCCCAAAAGCACAAGCAACTCAAAGGAAGATCAATACATGGGACTGCATTAAACTAAAGAGCTTTTGTGCAGCAAAGGAAACTATCAAGAACCTCAACAGAGAGCCCACAGAGTGGGAGAAAATTTTTGCCAGCTACTCTTCTGATCGAGAACTAATATCTAGGATATACAGAGAACTCAAGAAAATCACAGCTAAGAAAACAAACAACCCAATCAAAAACTGGCCAAAGGATCTAAATAGACACTTCACAAAAGAAGAAATACAAATGGCCAATAAATGTGTGAGGAAATGTTCCACATCATTAGCAATCAGAGAGATGCAAATCAAAACTACCTTGAGATTTCACCTAACTCCAATCAGAATGGCAACCATCAAGAACACAAACAACAAATGCTGGTTAGGGTGTGGAGAAGTGGGAACCCTAATACATTGTTGATGGGATTGCAAATTAGTGCAACCACTTTGGAAAACAATATGGAGTATCCTCAGACAAATGGGAATGATCCTACCATATGATCCAGCAATACCTCTTCTGCGTATCTACCCAAAAGAATGGAAACCAAACTATAAGACCAACGCATGTGTATCTATGTTTATAACTGCACAGTTTACAATTGCCAAACTATGGAACCAGCCAAGATGTCCATCAACAGATGAATGGAGTACAAAACTATGGGATATGTACACAATGGAATTTTACTCAGCCATAAAGAAGAACAAAATCATGTTATTTGCAAGGAAATGGATGGAACTAGAAAACATTATATTAAGTGAGATTAATCAGTCACAAAAAGTTAAAAATTGAATGCTCTCCCTAATATGTGGAAGCTAGGGAGAAAATGGGACATAAGAGGGACTCCAGATGAAGAAGGAGAAACCTTAGGTGAACAAAGAATTTGACTTAATAGAAGGAGATGGGGGGAGAGAAGTTACACCAGGATATTTTTGATCTACATAATGTGGAGCCCATTTCTATTAATGTGGCAGAAACAGCTAAGACATTTATAGATCGGCTTCAAGCCTTTGTCACTACCTGGCCCTCGTTTACCTCCTTGCTGGGAGGAGTTATCATAGCAACAGCAATAGTCATTCTAGGCTTATGCATTCTACCACTTGTTGTACGCCTTGTGATTAATGCCTATGTTAGTATACGAGCAGATTTACATGGAATAAAAATGCAAGCACTGCCTCACACAGGGCCTGGTAGTCAATGACGGGTTCGATTTTCTCAGGGCAATATCAACCTAAGACAGGGCTCGTTGAATGACTCATCGAGACTCCATGACGTGTAAGATTAAGCACCTGGTAGGAAACGACCTAAGACAGGCACAGTCCTTCGTGCATTTTAAAATAAAAATGGGGGAGTTGTGGGAGCCCAGCTGGGCCCTTTCCCCACTGGCAGTTGCTATCTGCATATATGAGTAATTATACTGACTCTTCTGCTATGGCTACATTGGCTTCTCGAAGTCTGGAGATCGCTCCTAGGATGTGTAGATGAAAGACCCTCCTACTTCTTAGAAAGTAAATATATGACCCTAAATATATGACTCTAGAAAGTTTGCTTTACCAGGCTATGTTAAGAATGTAGGTTGCCGGGCGTGGTGCCACATGCTTGTAATCCCAGCATTTGGGAGGCTGAGACTGGAGGATCCGGGTTCTCGGCCAGCCTCAGCTACTTAGTGAGGCACTCCGCAACTTAGTGAGACCCGGTTTCAAAATAAAGAATAAAAAGTAGGGCTGGGGATATAGCTCGGAGATAGAATGCCCCTGAGTTCAATCCCCAGTACCGCAAAAAAAAAAAAAAAAAGAATGTGGGCTATAATGTGTAAAATGAAGAGGTGGTGCTATTTGTGATCTGACAATGATATGTGGGCTATACGTGTAAAAATGAAGAAGTGGTGCTATTTGTGATCTGACAATGATTGATATGTCATAAATGTCTATGTAACCCTGTTGTACTCAAGAAATGTATAAAAAATCCATGGTGAAAAGTAATAAAAAATAAATAAAATAAAATAGGGCCGGGGTGTAGCTCAGAGGTAGAATGCATCTGGTTTCAATCCCTAGCACCACTAAATAAATAAATAAATAAATAAATAAATAAATAAATAAATAGATAGACAGATAAATAAATAAATAAATAAATAAATAAATAAATAAATAAATAAATAAATAAGGCTAGTAATGTAGCTCAGAAGTAGAGCTGTTAGCCGGGTATGGGGGTGTATGCTTATAATCCCAGTACAGGAGGATCACAGGTTCCGGGCCAGACTCAGCAAATAGTGAAACTTTTATCAACCTAGTGAGACCCCGTTTCAAAATAAAAGTAAAAGAGGGTTGATAAGCCGGGCACGGTGGTGCACGCTTTTAATCCTAGCACTTGGGAGGCTAAGACTGGAGGATCTGGGTTCGCAGCCAGCCTCAGCTACCTAGTGAGGCACTCTGCAACTTAGTGGGACCCTGTTTCAAAATAAAGAATAAAAAATAGGACTGGTATAGCTCAGAGGTAGAATGACCCTGAGTTCAATCCCTAGTACTGAAAAAAAAAAAAAATAGGTCTGGTGATGTAGCTCAGAGGTAGAATGCCCCTCGTGGCAACACACACACACACACACACACACGACACAAAAGAGAACATTATGGTATGATTACTTTTAGAAGTTCTGGGACAGCAAAACTGACTTCTGAAGATAGAAGAGATAAAGGTCAGAATGATAGCTACTTCTAGGGTAGGGGATATTGATAGGGAAGGAGCACAAGGGAATTTCCTAGGGTGATGAACCCTGCTCAGACACAATGTCTATGTAAAAGTCACCAAGATATGCATAGATGATTGGTACACTTTACTGAATGGAAGTTATTCCTCAGTAAAATGAATAAGCCTGCAGGTCACGCCCCTGGCCAGCACATTAAGCCCCCTTCTTCAACCCACTCTGTAGGACCCTCCTGTCCTACAGAGTTGAAACTGTGCCTCCTGGCTCTGGTGTCAATGACAACTGAATCTCTAATACATTGGCTGGCAAACAAGGTCATAAACATGCAAATAACAGTTTCCAGCGATTTGGGAGGCTTTTATTGCCAGGATGCCAGCGCCTTTTATGGCAATTTATAAATACACTTCATATTATAGTTTTAGCAGATCACAGCCTGAGGGGCCAAGCAACACCCTCAAGTGAGCTGGACTACATGTCACTGCCAGCGCCAAGGCTTTCCTGAGGCCTCAGGGCTCCCTAGCTGGCCGGGGTGGGGCACAAGAACCACTGTAGCCATTCTCACTTGAAGGACTCAGACTTTTTTAGGCTACATGGGCTTGAGTCAGTCCCATTTTTCCCTACTCATCTTCTCCCAAGCCTGTCCACTTATCTCATCCCCTCTCTAAGCACCAGCCCAATCTCAGGCTGCTCCCACCTATCCCCTTCTGAGCACCAACTCTGCAGGAAAAACCACCCCAAGTCCCTCTCTCTCTCTCTCTCTCACACACACACACACACACACACACACACACACACGAGTACCCACAGCAGCAAGCATGGTAAGATGTCCACAGGTGCCACAGACACAGGCACATAAATGATTTGTACCATGATGACAATCATGATTTCTTTGGGAACCTACTAAATGCTGAGGTTTTTTTGTTTTTCTTTCTTTCTTTCTTTCTCTCTCTCTCTCTCTCTCTCTCTCTCTCTCTCTCTCTCCCTGTCTTTCTGTCTTTCTTTCTTTCCTCCTTGGGATTGAACTCAGGGACATTCTACCTCCAAACTACACCCCTATCCCTATTTATTTATTTATCCATTCATTCATTCATTTATATTTTTTACTTTTGGGGGGGTACCAGGGATTGAGCCCAGGGGCATTCTACCTCTGATCTACACCCTCATCCTGAGACTATCCTCAAACCTGTGATCTTCCTGTTTCAGCCTCCCAAGTACTGGAATTACAAGTGTGTGCCACTGCTGGGTGTGGTGGCGCACGCTTGTAATCCCAGCATTCGGGAGGCTGAGACTGGAGGATCCAGGTTTGCAGCCAGCCTCAGCTACCTAGTGAGGCCCTCCGCAACTTAGACTCGGTTTCAAAATAAAAGAATAAAAAATAGAGCTGGGGGTATAGCTCAGAGGTAGAATGCCTCTGAGTTCAATCCCCAGTACCACAAAAAAAAAACAAAAACACGTGTGTGCCACCATGCCTGGCTCCCACCTCTATTTTTTATTTTTTGTTTTGAAACAGGGTCTAAGTTGCTGCGAGTCTCACTACCTAGTTGAAGCCGTTCTCAAACCCACAATTCTCCTGTCTCAGCCTGCCAAGTACTGGGACTATTGTTTTTCATTTTGAAATGGGGTCTCATTACGTTGCTAAGAGTCTAAGATGCTGAGGGTGGCCTCAGACCTGCAATCCTCCTGTCTCAGCCTCCCAAGCAGTAGGATTACAGGTGTGTGCCACCAGGCCTGGTTACGCTAGATGCTGTCTGATCAACATTTGCTGATGTCTTCCTCCCATGTGTGGCACAGCATTGGATAGTCTGTTAGTGAGTGGGCTCACTCCTCACCGCATCCTGTTGTGGTAGGCGGCATTCTACCCACTTTACAGATGACAGGGACTCAGTGAAAAGCCACCTGCCCACAATCCATCCACCAAGTAAGCACTGGACACTCTCCATTATAGCCCTGAAAAGCTGAAACTAAGCGGAGAGCTGGTCCCTGCCTCTTCCCCACATCCTTCTCTGGTCACCCTTCCTAGGTGGGCCTTCCTTCAACCCAAGGGAAGTGAGATCAGAATTTTCTGAGAGCCCATCTCCATTATCAGCTGGCTTTCCCTCCATTTTCTTGGAGTCCTTGGTGGCTCCTGGCCAGGAAATCCCCAATGCTCTTTGTAAGTTGGCAGGAAGAGGGACAGTGGTCTCAGCCACTTGTCCTGGCACTTTTAGGCTCTCACAGCACCTGGCCACCAGGACCTGGACTTGACTTTCCAGCTCAACTCCCTCCCCCTGAATTCCGCTTTGCCCATTTTTTGGAGAAAGTAAAGCCAGAGAGACGATGTGATTTCCCCGTGCAGAGTCAGAGGGCCAGGAAAGGCCAGCTTTTTCAAGTGGGCAGCTTCAGGGAAGCAGGCCCTTAATTGGGTTTAGCCTGAGCAAGGGCCATACCAGCCACAACTTTGGCCAGCCCTGCTATTAGATGTCAGGGAGGACCCTAGGGCTGGGTGTGGGCAGGTCCGGTCTCTAGGAAGGGGCCCAGCAGAGAGCTGACCTGGATCTCCAGGATTTCCTGGGCTCTGGGCAAGGGCAGGGATCAGGAACCTGCAGGCTCTGTTTCAGGAGAGGCTACCCAGTTAGCTCCCAGCATGATTGACAAGGAACCTCTGGGGCAGGACAAGGTACTCCTACCCATGGCATCTGGGTGCATAGTATGGAGTTGGGCAGAGGTTAGGTATCATGGTGACCTTCTCAGCTCTGCCTGCCTCTCCCTCCGTGTGAGAGGTCCTTCCTTGGTCCTTAATTCAGAAAGAGGAACAGATATGGCCCAGGGCCCAGTGAGATCCTGAGGATGGGCTGCTAGAGATGAGCAGACCCAGCTTCCATTGGATTCTGACAGTGCAGCCCAGCCAGACCCTCAGGGCCAGAGAGGGTGAGCCTCAGGAGATGGAGGGAAGCAGGAGCTGTCCTGGAATAGGGTGGACTGAGGGGCTTGGTTTCAGCCCAATGTTGGGTGGAAGGTTAGGTGAGGGTGGACTAAATAATTTTCAAAGATTGGAAGATAGGAAGGGAACAAAGAGATAGGAAGAGACATGCAGGAGAACAGAGTTCAGTGGTACAGTGGCACGCTTGTAATCCCAGTACTTGGGAGGCCAAGACAGAAGGATTACAGGCTCAAGGGCAATCTCAGAAATTTAGCAAGGACCTCAGAAACTTAGCAAGACCCTGTTGCAAACTAAAAAATAAGAAGGGATGGGGGTGTAGCTCAGAGGTAGAATGACCCTGATTCAATCCCCACTATCAACCAATCAATAAAAATCTTTTTTCCTTTAAGTTGTTTTTCTCAGGTATTTTGTCACAGAGAGGGAAAGCTAACCAACACAACCATAGAGAAAGATCTGGCCACAATGCTACTTTTTCCATTAGACCCAGTCCTTGACATGTCCCCAACCCTGGCCTAGCAGCCAAGCTGAGGTCTCTATGCAAATCAGTTTTATGAATCACAACTCAGCTTAGACTCAGGCTCCAAGCACAGGTCCTCAAGACAACCCCATTCTCCAGTGGTCCTGGCAGTATTGAGACAGCAGAGATCAGCCTCAAGCTGCTCAGGCCCTCACCAAGGATATGACACCCAGCAGCTCTAGGACTCAATGGGACTGCCTAGGCCAGGAGTAACCTTGGTAGAGACCGATCCCCAAACTGATTGGAGGAGCAAGGCCAAGCCAAGGGCTTGAAAGTGGGTCCTTAACACCAGTGGCTACCAGCACAGCCTCTTGAGGCCCAGAAGGTTGCCACTGGTCTCCTTAATTGGCATCTCTTCCTGGGTTTAGTGCCATGCTCTTCCTTTGTTTAGCGTCACTGTCATGCCGAGTAGCCCAAAATGAGGGTAGTGATGAATTGACTGTGGGCTCCTTGCATCGCTCCTCCCACCCAAGGGCAACCACTAGTGGGCCTCACTGTTGACCAGGTCCAGATGAGGGATGGGAGCCTCAGCCTGGGAGAGCCAGGGGCCTCCATGGGCATGTGTGTGGGCACATATAAACTCGTATCAGTGGTACTCTCAGGAAGGTATCTCTGGACTTGTGATAATGCTATGTGAGGGCTCAGACATAGGCCTGGACATTGTCCTGCTTGGGCTGGAATCCTGGCCTACTCTTGCTGTGGGATTCTAGCCAAATGGCAGCCTTGCTCAGCCTCATCTGCAGAAGTAAGGTGATCCCAACAGCACCAGCCCCATTGGGGTCCTGTGGGGGCCAGGCTTGGGGTCAGCCCTCAGGAAATGTCTGTGCAGTCAGGTGAGTTCTTCCCTGCCTCGGTTTCCTCACTGTACCTGGAGGAGGTTAGAAGACCTGCTCCCTAACACTAGTGTTTTGAGAACCAATGAGGGACTGATCACTTCCAGCCAACTCAGGAGCCAGACACCATCCCTGTTGGCTCAGGACTGGGTTCCTAAGAAGTGAAAGCCTAAAAGTCAGAGAGGCCTTTGGGGGCCCAGGGTCCAGGTGGGCGACTACTCCCAAGGACCCACATTTCCTTTGTGTCAAGTATGCTTGCTCCTCACAGCACCAGCCCATTAGAAGAAATACATGGGTGGGCCCTGCCCTCTAGTGGCTGCCAGCAGTCATGTCTCTGGTCTCAGGGCTCTTGGACTTCAGAGGAGTCCACTGTCCCTTGGCTTCTTCAGTGCTTGCTGCACAGAACACATTTCACAGGGGCTGAAGCTGGGCCTGGTGCCTCTGGATTTACCCCATCTCTGCCCTGAGAGAGAGGAGACAGGACGTAAGGGTGGGAGGGGATGAAGGGGGAGGAAGTCCCACTTGTTTAGAAAGGGGCTCCCGGGGAACCACAATCATGCACTCAGATCAGCAAGCCTTTGTTACTTTCTGGAGCCTGGGCTGAGGCGGGAACTGAGGGATTAGCGAAGGGTTCAGGAGGCCACAATCCTTCTGTGTATCACTCACCAGGCCCTGAGCCCCTCTAGCCTTCAGTCCCATAGTCTCGCCTGTGTTATCAAGGAAGTTCGGTGGTGGGGAAGATAGGGCTGGCCTGCCCTGGGACATCTGGCACGGGGGTAGGAAGTAGCCATGGCAGCCTGAGCCCTATGGGGAGCCTCAGAGGCCTGACTGTACATGGACCTGGCACACAATTGCAGGGGCAGCCTCTGAGCAACCCCATCAGCCCCGTGGGAGACCCCACACCTCTGTGAAAGGCCTGTCCCAGGAAGCTCAGGGCTTCGAATCCTGACAAGGACATTAGAGCTCCAGGCACACTCCCTTACACTCTGCCTGCTTCCAATTAGTGCTAATTGGACAAGTGGGAGAGGTCAGAGACCTGTCGCAGAAGCAATCAGTCTGCCGGGCCCCATCAGAGGCCTGGCAAGTAAGGCTCTAGGGAATGAGCCTCAGGGACCCTGTCTCTCTGAGAGAGGATCAGGTGATAGGGCCACATCTGCCAGGGGCTCCAGGGGCCCCTCTGGAAGATGAGGTTGTTCCAAGTCCAAGGTGGAAGCTGGGGGGGTGGTGGCAGAGCCTGTCAAATACCCCTGTCTTATATTGGCATTAAACTCCCCCAAACTTGGCTCTACCAGCCTCTACCCGCTGCAAACCTGGTCTTCTTTATTTCTTCTGTCCCCATCCTTACTACCCAATTTGACCATTCATCGTGTATTAGTGTTAGGGAGTCCCTCCTGTGGCCAGGCCTGGGGACCACAGAGGTGGATGTGCCAGGATGGCTGGTCAGGAAGAACTTGAGAGCCTGCTAAGGAGTTAGTACCTTTTCTTTTTCTTTTTCTTTTTTTTTTTGTGGTACTGGGGGTTGAACTCAGGGGCATTCTACCTCCAAGCTATACCCCCAGCCCTATTTTTTATTCTTTATTTTGAAACAGGGTCTCACTAAGTTGCAGAGGGCCTCACTAGGTAGCTGAGGCTGGCTGCGAACCCAGATCCTCCAGTCTCAGCCTCCCAAATGCTGGAATTACAAGTGTGTGCCACCACACCCAGCTGAGTTAGGAACTTTTCCTGGAGGCCCAAGAGACTGGGTGGTCAAACAGGTAGAAGGTGGGTTTGGGTCCAGGGAAGGTTCCTGATGCTTAATTCCTTCCCCACTTGAGCAACAATCTCCCTACCACCTCCTGCCACCTAGGCCTGGGCCCAGGTCGGCACAGACCACATGGGACAGTCACTCTGGCTGGTTCCATTTTATTCTTGGGAAGGAGAGGCCAGGTTGGCAGCCCTGTGTTATGTGAGTAGAAGCTTTGGGTGGCACTCTCTGGATGATGCTAAGGATCCCTTGATCCTTCAGGCTAGACTCTGGGGATGTTTAGGTTGTACCCACATCCATGGCCAGGCCAATAGGCAAAAATTCTGTAAGGAACACTGGAATTAGGGGTCAGGAGAAGAAGCAGAGTTTCTCCAAATCTGAGCTGCTGTGGGATGGGGCTGGCTCTTGGGAGAAGGGAGACCCGACCTTCAGCAAGGACCTGTCTGGAACTTGGCATGCTGAGACAATCTTGGGCCCCATTATTCAACACCACATGGCTGACTCTTAGCCCTGATCTAAGGTCGTGGGAAGAATGCCCCCCACTCCATACAAGAATGTCCAGCCTGCTCCCCCATGCTCCATCTCATCTCTACCAAAGAGAGAGAAGCTCAGCTCTGCTACTCTCCTCCCCCCTCAGAGACCAACCTGGTCCTGGGCAATTTGGTATTGCCATGACAACTATACACATTTTCCTTACTTAGCCAATTGAATCTGAGTTACAGATGAAATCCTAGTGAAGTAGTTGTTTAGAAAGCATGTGGCTATAGGAAGAGATCTATGCTTCTTCCATCTCCCAAGTGCCTCTGATGGCCATGCCTTGTCTCTTGCTGGCTGAGGCAGGTGAGAGATGCC
This sequence comes from Graphiurus murinus, assembly GCA_004027655.1. Lineage (NCBI taxonomy): Eukaryota > Metazoa > Chordata > Mammalia > Rodentia > Gliridae > Graphiurus > Graphiurus murinus. Next base: position 1,002 of record PVLC010038738.1, on the reverse strand, counting down.
CTGTACCCTTTCCCTATGTCCCCAGGGCAGTTCTGGTGGCAGAGTCTCCTTGAGCTGTCTTGCAGAAACACATGGATGGCAGTCTCATGCACAGCTGCTACGATGAGTGAGACCTGTGAGCCGAATGGTGGTCATTAGAGGCCTTTGATAATGCACAGGCCTGTGTGGTGTGCGGCATAAATAGGGGTGTCCAGCTATCCAGCCAAGAGCTCTTGACTTAGCATGCTCTCTGTCCCATTCAGGTATGTGTGCTGACCTTAAGGACTTGGGCTACCAAGGCTGGGAGTTGCCTGTGGAAACACTGGGTATCTGGGCCCTGGGGCCCCAGCCTCATCTTAACTTTCATGCTGACCTTAGCCTACTCTGGCAATGGAAAAGAGTTGCCTGCAGTGTGGAGCTTGCTGGAAATGGGCTCAAAGCTCAGCCACTCTGGACGGAAGAGACAAGAGATGGGGCAGTGACAGAGAGCAGCCGTGTTTGTGATAAGCCAGGTACTGGCAGCCCTGGGAGACAGTGCCTCAATCCAGTAGGCAGGTAGAGCTGGTTTAGATTGTTTAAGGGGAAACATCCATGGAGTGGTCTTAGAAAAGCATAAATCTGGCAGTCATGCTGTTCTGGTCACGGTGACCAGAATTAAGAAAGACCCTGTGGCTGGGTGTGGTGGTGCATGCTTGTAATCCCAGCATTCGGGAGGCTGAGACCGGAGGATCTGGGTTCGAGGCCAGCCTCAGCTACTTAGTGAGGCACTCCGCAACTTAATGAGACCCAGTTTCAAAAGTAAAGAATAGAGCCGGGCGTGGTGGCGCACGCTTGTAATCCCAGCATTCGGGAGGCTGAGACCGGAGGATCCGGGTTCGAGGCCAGCCTCAGCTACCTAGTGAGGCACTCCGCAACTTAGTGAGACTCGGTTTCAAAATAAAGAATAAAAAATAGGGCTGGGGGTATAGCTTGGAGGGAGAACGCCCCTGAGTTCAATCCCTGGTACCGCAAAAAAAAAAAAAA
>PVLC010038737.1:0-14600 GCA_004027655.1 Graphiurus murinus | reverse complement strand
GGATTTTTTTTTTTTTTTTTTTTTTTTTTGCAGTACTACCTCCGAGCTACACCCCCGGCCCTATTTTTTATTCTTTATTTTGAAACAGGGTCTCACTAAGTTGCGGAGTGCCTCACTAGGTAGCTGAGGCTGGCCAAGAACCCAGATCCTCCGGTCTCAGCCTTCCAAGTACTGGGATTACAAGCGTGCACCACCATGCCCGGCTGTATGCGAGGATTTGTTTACATACATGAGCAACCTGGACCCCCAAGATGCAGAATGCCTGCACCTCAGCCACCTCTATCACCAGCCCTGGGCTCCAGGATGTGCCCCCAGTCCTTCTTATTTATTTATGCATTTATTTTTTGTAATACTGGGGATTGAACCCAAGGGCATTCTACCTCTGAGCTTCTCCCTTAACCCTTTTTATTTTTGATTTTGAAACAGGCTCTCACTACATCTTGGAGTCTCAGTAAGTTGGTGAAGCTGATCTTCAACCTGCAATCCTCCTGTCTCAGCCTCCCAGTTACTGGGATTACAAGCATGTGCCACAATGCCAAGCCTTAATTTTTATTTTAAAACAGGGTTTTGCTAAGTTGTTGAGAGTCTCCCTAAGTTGCTGAGGCTGGCCTCAAACCTGTGATCCTCTGGTCTCAGACTCCAAAATTTTAGGATTACAGGCATGAACAATGGCAGCCCATTTTCTTCCTTCTTTTATTAGAACAATCTTGCAAAATTCTCATTATGATTTAAAAATTCCTATGTCATCAGGTGTGGTGGTGCACACTTGTAATCTGAGTATTTGGGAGGCTGAGACATGAGGATTGCAGGTTCGAAGCCAGTCTCAGTAACTTAGTGAGGCCCTCTGCAATTTAGTGAGACCCTGTTTCTGAATAATAAATTAAAAAGGGCTAGGGATGTATCTCAGAGGTAGAATGCCCCTGAGTTCAACCCAGTACCAACACACACACACACACACACACACACATATCCTATGTCGTACTAAGAACCATAATCTGACATTTTAAAATGCAAACAAACTTTATAATTTTCCATTGAAGTTTTTTGTTGTTTGTTTGTTTTTGTGTGTGTATGGCACTGGGGATTGAACCCAGGAGCATTCTACCTCTGAGAACACCTCTAGACTTATTTTATTTTTAAATATAGTCTTGCTAAGTTGCTAAGGGCTTTGCTAAATTGCTGAGGCTGTCCTTGAACTTACAATCCTCCTGTCTCAGCCTCCCAAGTCCTGGGATTACAAGTGTGCACCACCCCGAACTCTGTTGAGTTTTGAAATCTTCTAGGTCAGTATTGCCTCCTTCCTGTTGCTTGGTTCTGGGTTTCTCTCCTCAATTTTATAACTGTCTCCTGGAAATGCAAACGCAGGCAGGCCAGGGGACCTTGTGTGTGCTTGCACAGCTCTGTGACATGGTGTGGAGCTCCTCCACCAACATCTGAGACCAAGGATGAGTGTGTGTGTGCAAATGTGAGTGTGTGTAAATGTGAATGTGTGCATGTGTATCTGTGTTTGCAAATGTGAGTGCATCTGTGTCTGAATTGTGCAAATGTGAGTGTGTACATGCATGCAAATGTGAGTGTGTACATGTGTGCAAATGTGAGTGTGTACATGCGTGCAAATGTGAGTGTGTTTGAATAGTGCAAATGTGAATGTGCATGTGCCAGAATATGTGTGCAAATGTGAGTGTGTCTGAATGTGTGCACATGTGAGTGTGTGCTTGTGTGTCTATATCTGCATGCCTGTGTGCACACGTGCCATTGAAAACCTTACAAAACTGGAAAGCCGGGTGGGGCCTGGGCAGGGAAGCGGAGGCTGTGCGGCGCCCCGCTCTCCCGTGTGCATTCTGGCCACCTCAAGAGCTCTGCACATCAAGGGGACTCAGGCGAGGCAGGAGGGTGAGGAAGTGCTCCCCTTCCTCACTCAGAGGGAGAGGGGAGCTCTCTAATCTGTGTTTATTGTAGACTTTTGTGTAATAAAAAAAATATTATGTATCTGGATTTCTTACCTTAAAGTAGATCCTTTTAAAAGGAAGATATTAGGTTAAACAACATGAAATTACCATTTGTTAGGCTACAAGTGGTCAGATATGAGCCATTCCACGTGGCTTAACTGAATACTCTTCTCAAACGATGTTTTTGTTGGCGGTTGTTTTTTTTTTTTTTTTTAATTGGCATCACATAAATGATATGTCCATGATTAACATTATGCCACGGAAGCAAAGCTGCGATAATTATCAATGCCTGCATTAATTTTAAGTAGTCAAATTGGGCTCCATGTCATTGCGTTTCAGAGCTGAAAGGTACCTAAGAGATCATTAGTCCAACATTATTTTTAAGATATGGAAATTGTGTCTCAAAGAGGTTAATCACACATGCAGGACTGGAACTCAGATTTCCTGATTTCCATTCAGCCCGCTCCCCGTGCCACACTACAATACACACCCTGATCAGCTTGATTGTAGGAGAGCCCCAGCGTTGTCGAATTTACATATAAAAAGATTGTGAGACCTCGCAATTCTACTGTGGCGCACACAAGACCTGCATGAAAGTATCCTCGGCCTTCTAACACTAACTGCCTTCCTCCGATTACCTCTTCGCCCCTTTGGGACGTGTACGTTTTACAAACAGTTGGGACCGACTGTGCTCTGGACCCTTCCAGTGAGTGCCCCTCCCTGGAGTCTACCTCCAGGTGGTTCCTGAAGCAGCATGGCGCCACAGGTTCCAGGGGGGCGTGTAAGGGGCACGGGGAGGGGGGCTGGCACTCCTGCTGAGGATTTGCTGTTTGTTGGACTGAAATCTGAGTGTGTCCCTCTCAGTCCTGCATGTATTGAGGGCAGGCATCCAGATCGCGAGCGCCCCTCACCCCAGGCAAAAGCCAAACACCAAAGGCTGGGTATCCTCTGAGCTGGAGACAGTGTTGACCGTTGGCCAGACATCCTCTGTCCTGGAGATCGGGGCCCCTGCAAGACTTTTTTTTTTGGTACTGGGGATTGAACCCAGGGACATTCTACTTTTGAGCTACATTCCCCAGCCCTTTTTAAAATATATATTTTTTTAAACATGGTCTTGCTAGATTGCTGAAAGTCTTGCCAAGTGGCTGAGGCTGGTCTTGAACCTGCAGTCCTCCCGTTTCAGCCTTCCAAGTACTGGGATTACAAGGTGTGCACCACCACGCCTGGCCCAATCCTCTCCTTGAGCTGGATCCTGACGCTGTTTTCTGCTGCTCTTCACGGTGACGGTGATGCTGGTTAACCTGGCTGAACACCGCTTGGCCTAGAACCGGAGAAGCCCCAAGGCAGGCCGAGCAGGAGCTTACCGAGAGAGGCCTGGGGGCTCCCTTCACGGGCAGAGGAGGGCAGCCACCCTTAGGTGCCTCCCTCCCCTAGTCGCCACCACTCTGTCTTCTTTTGTTGGAGCACTTGATATATTTTTGAGCATGACCCTTCGGTTTCATTCTTTTGACTGGGAGCGTCTTTGGGGCCAAGCCCTGGTATGTTTTCCTCTTTGGGGTCCTGTATTTACTACACAGAGAATTTCATGAAGTGTTTGTTGAGTGGGAAAACGTGTGTGTGTGTGTGTGTGTGTGTGTGTGTGTGTGTGTGTGTGTGTGTGTGTGGTGTGTGTGGTGTGTGTGGTGTGTGTGTATGTGTGGTGTGTGTGTGTGTGTGTGTGTGTGTGTGTGTGTGTGTGTTCTGACCCGCACGCCTCTGCGTGACCAGGCAAGATGGACCTGCGTAAGAGGCATCAAGCACCTTCATCTGCCACCAATTTGCGGGATGACATTATTAAACATTCAGTTAGCGGGATGAAAGGGCCCTTCTAGCTGGCGTGCTTTTGAAATGGAGCACCCTGCGGGGTGCAGCAGGGCAAACCTCTGAAGTCATTACCACCCATTAGCAGCTGGGTGTGAAGTGGTTCATCAGCTCCCTTCCCTGGCTCCCTGGCTCCCTGTGAGCGGCCTGGAAGGACCTGGGTCCGGCTGCTGCAGGAAGAGCAGTGTCCTGGGTCCAGCTGCTGCAGGATACTGCGGAGGAGTAAGGACTGCACCGGAGGGGCGCGTCCAGGAACAGGGAGGACAGTCTCCAGGGCTCCAGCAAGCTTCGCCCAGCTGTATGGAGCTCCTGGTAGAGATTCATGTGTGCATGTGTGTCTGTGTGTGGTTGCATGTGTCTGTGTGTGTTTCATGTGCGTATATGTGTTTGCATGTGTGCCTGTCCGTGTGCGTCTCTGTGTTTGTGTACATGGGTGTGGGGGTTGCATACACATGTGTGCATGTGTGTGAGGATATGCATTAGTGTGTGTGTAGCTGTGTGTGTCTGTGTGTGGTTGCATGGGTCTCAGTGTGTGTTTCATGTGTGTATATGTGTATGCATGTGTGCCTGTCCGTGTGTGTCTGTGTGTATGGGTGTGGGAGATTGTGTACACATGTGTGCCTGTGTGTGAGGATATGCATTAGTGTGTATGTGCCTGTGTGTGTGGTTGCATGTGTCTCAGTGTATGTTTCATGTGTGTATATGTGTATGCAAGTGTGCCTGTCCGTGAGGAGTATCTGTGTGTATGGGTGTGTGGGGTTGTATACACATGTGTGTGAGGATATGAATTAGTGTGTATGTGCCTGTGTGTGCTGTGTGTGGTTGCATGTGTCTCTGTGTGTTTCATGTGTGTATATGTGTATGCATGTGTGCTTGTCCGTGTATATCTGTGTGGGGGGGGTTGTATACACATGTGTGTTTGTATCTGAGGATATGCATTAGTGTGTATGTACCTGTGTGTGGTTGCATGTGTCTCTGCGTGCTTCATGGGTGTATTTGTGTACACTTGTGTGCCTGTCCGTGTGTTTATGTACATGGGTGTGGGGGATTGTGTACACACATGTGCATGAGTATGAGGATATGCATTAGTGTTTATGTGCCTGTGTGTGGTTGCATGCGTCTCTCTGTGTGTTTCATGTGTGTATATGTGTCTGCATGTGTGCCTGTCTGTGTGTCTGTGTGTCTGTGTGTGGAGAGTTATGTACACATGTGTGTGAGGATATGCATTAGTGTGCGTGTGCCTGTGTGTGTCTGTGCATGTGCCTCTGTGTGTGTGTGTGTATAGGGGGAATTGGACCATTTAAGTGCCTATGGAAATGGTTTCAGTATATACAGATTACATATAATATATATAATTTTATATACATAACTTTACATATAAAATTATATATAACAAATATATATATAATTTTATTTTATTGGTACCCAGGGGCATTCAACCTCCTAGCTACACCCCCAGCCCTTTCTATTTTTAATTTTGAAACAGGGTCTTGCCAAGTTACTGAGACTGGCCTTGAGCCTCTTTTTTTTCGGTACTGGAGATTGAATTCAGGGGCATTCTACCTCTGAGCTATTTTTTATCCTTTATTTTGAAACAGGGTCTCACTAAGTTGCAGAGTGCCTCACTAGGTAGCTGAGGCTGGCCTCGAACCCGGATCCTCCAGTCTCAGCCTCCCAAATGCTGGGATTACAAGCGTGCACCACCACGCCCGGCTCCTTGAACTTCTTGTCTCACTCTCCCAAGTATTAGGATTGCAGGCAGGTGCCACCGCACCCAGCTCAGGGCAATGTTTTTGAATAGTTATGTGTGATACAAGAAAAAAATCTTAAGACAGAAGTAAACAGTGGTATGATAATCCCTGAGTTACAAAGGGACCATGTCTGGGAACAATGGGGAAAGTGGCCCTTTCTGCAGCGAAGCCGGAGGACCCTCGAGCTGTCCTCCGCCTCCCTTGAGGATCCAGCCTGCACACTGGACCCCCGGGGCAGGACCAGGATGCACCTGTCACCAGCACAGGTCCAGCCCGCGTGCCCAGGGCCCGGTCTGCCTCGTGGGCAGAGGGGACCTCTCCTCCCTCCCTTCCCAAGGCAGCCTCACATCCTTAGCGGTTTTTCCCCAACTTGATTGTATCTAACAAATCACATCCTTTGAGGTGTACTCTGTAACAAGGAGGCGAAGCTGAAGTCGGGTAGCCATTTCTCGGGCTCGGTGGGGAAATCCTAGCGCTCTTGCCGTGTTTCATTAGGGGGATCTGTGGGCCCGAGAGAGGCACAGGGCCTGCACCCAGCGTGTGAAACACCTCAGGCTGTCATGTTGTTGAGGTAGATTAAAAGTGTATATGTTAGGTAGAAAAAGAGGTATCGGGAAAATTCATAAAAATATAGTTTTTAGCCTTTTAAAAATCTGGAGAGTGTCGTCCACCCCTTAAAAAGAAGATTTTGGTTCAGCCCAAGAAAAACTACAGCCCAGCCCACCGCCCACCGGAGACGCACACCTGGAAAGGGGAGGAGCGAGACCTCACCTGGAGCTCAACCTATAAAAATCTTGGAAACTGAGAGTGAGGGGCTGAAAGATCCCCGCCCTCTCCTATACCCTCTGGAACCCACGTGTAGCTCGCTCTCTTGGACTCCTGCCCGGGACTGGGAAACATGTCCTAAGCTTTCTGCACTTCCCCTCTTTTCCTACACCCCAGTTTTCCTCTCCCTGACCTGTTCCTAAATAAACCTGCCAGATGTTGCAGTGTGATATGTATTAAAATTCTTTTTTTTACAATATCAACGAACCTGGAGTAGTATTCTATTTTGGGGTCCAGCCCGCACCCCATGACAATGTGTGGTAATTCCAGTATTTGAGAGGCTGAGAAGGGAGGATCGCAGGTTCATGGCCAGCCTCGGCTACTTAGTGAGGCCCTGTTTCAAAATAAAAGAATAAAAAAAAAAAAATAGGGCTGGGGGTATAGCTCAGAGGTAGAATGCCCTTGGGTTCCATCCCTAGTACGAAAGAAAGAAAAAGAAAAAAGAATGAAGGAAGGAAGGAAGGAAGGAAGGAAGGAAGGAAGGAAGGAAGGAAGGAAGGAAGGAAGGGAGGAAAGAAGAAAAGAAGGAAGAAAGATCTGAGGCCGAGGTCATGCCCCCTAAAAAACTGCTGAGAAAAAGGAAGGAGGCTCACCCCCCACCCCCGACCTGTCCCCAGCCCTCTGCTTGCATCTTTAATCACACCGAGGCAGAAAGGCATGTTTTCTTTTGTTTTAAAATGTGTCAAGAACCAGGGACACAGGGGCTGCTTCCGCTGTCGCCGCCATCGCAGATGGGAATGATCAGGCCGCCTCTCCCCTCCTTACTAAACTCGGCCGTCTCTTCTGCTACGCCTGCTCTCCTGGCTCAGAAAACAATCCAGGGAGGCACCTCTCTCTCCATTTGTTTTCTTAGTTGTCCTCCTTAATTGGGTCCGGGGGTGGGTGACAGCAGAAGGTTCTGGAGGAGACCACACCGGGGAAGTGGGGGTGCTGTGCCCGGCATGTTTATTTTTTCAAGACTTCAATTGTCAATCTGATTTTTAAGTATTTAAAAAAAAATTTTTTTTTTCCTTTTTTGGTGAGTCTGGTTTCTTGGGGGGTTTCCGTGCTGTCATTTTTTTTTTTTTAAACTAATGATAGACCAGAGAGGGAGGGTAAGAAGAAGAAGGTTTATTTGAAATACCTCTGTGGCTGCTGCAGTAATCAGGAGATTGGGTGGTATAGAATTTTTATTTTGTTCTGTCTCTGCCCTTGAATCTCAAATACACTTCGTATAACTGTGCAATTAATCTTGACAGGCAAAGATGGGCCAGCATTCTAAACCTCGTGAAAAACACACCTCTGTAATCCTCTCTCTTACGAGAGAGGCTGGGACAGGAAGATCGCAGATTCGAGGACAGCCTCGGCAACTTAGTGAGACTCTCAGCAACTTAGGGAGACCCTGTTTCAAAATAAAAATAAAATAAAATAAAACAGGGCTAGGGCGTAGCTCAGAGGTAGAATGCCCCTGGGTTCAATTCCCAGTAACACACACACACACACACACACACACACACACACACACACACACAAGAAAGCCCTCTGCCAAATTCTATGTGATGCTAACATTAAAAGCGTGGTTCAGGAGCCGGGCGTGGTGGCGCATGCTTGTAATCCCAGCATTCGGGAGGCAGAGACCGGAGGATCCGGGTTCGAGGCCAGCCTCAGCTACTTAGTGAGGCACTCTGCAACTTAGTGAGACTCGGTTTCAAAATAAAGAATAAAAAATAGGGCTGGGGGTATAGCTCGAAGGTAGAATGCCCCTGAGTTCAATCCCCAGTACCACAAAAAATAAAAAATAATAAAATAAAATAAAAGCATGGTTCAGGAAGGGACCTTAAGTGATTAAAAATGATTTTACAAATGTTTATTGCTTCCATCTATCCACATGTTACCACAGGGCCTTGTTTGCCGCTGGGCGTGGGGAGAACACAGGAAAACAGTGTCTCATCTGGCCGCTTTTCCCCACAACCCTATCTCTAAAGCTCTTCCGTGAGGGAGTAGGACCTGAACCTCCTTGGACGATTCGCTCAAAGACTTCACCTCCGCTGAGCTGAACCAGGCACACCTGCGGATCCCTGGAGGCCTCAGGCTGCCCGCTCTCCAGGTCCGGCCTCCCTGCAGAATGGCACTTTTCTTCTATTGGTGCAGTGTAATCATACATCTTTGTGAGGTACAAGCTGGTAGAGGCGTACATGCACTCATCTCTCATCCAATCCTTCCCCAATTCCCGCCCCACTCCCTCGCCCTCCCTCCTTCTCAAGTTCAGTTTAGTAATTGACTGATATGTTTGTGAAAGTACATCATGCTCATTAGGCTGTCCCCCCTCCCCCCATCACCTTCAGTTAAGTCACCTTCTTTGCTCATCTAAGGTTTCTCCTTCTTCATCTAGAGTCCCTCTTATGTCCCATTTTCTCCCTAGCTTCCGCATATTAGGGAGAGCATCTGATTTTTTACTTTTTGTGACTGACTAATCTCACCTAATGTTTTCCAGTTCCATCCATTTCCCTGCAAATGACATGATTTTGTTCTTCTTTATGGCTGAGTAAAATTCCACTGTGTACATATCCCATAGTTTTGTAATCCATTCATCTGTTGATGGACATCTTGGCTGCTTCCATAGTTTGGCAATTGTGAATTGTGCAGCTGTAAACATAGATACACATGCATCGGTCTGATAGTTTGTTATCCATTCTTTTGGGTAGATACCCAGAAGAGGTACTGCTGGATCATATGTAGGTTCATTCCCAGAATGGCACTTTTGTGTGTGTACTGAGGACTGAACCCAAGGGCATTCTACCTCCAGGCTCTGCCCCCAGTCCTATATTTTTTATTCTTTATTTTGAATCAGGATCTCGCTAAGTTGCAGAGGGCTTCACTAAGTAGCTGGATCCTCCTGTCTCAGCCTCCCAAGTAGTGGGATTACAAGCGGGCACCACCATGCCTAGCACTCTTTGAAGAATGGGGTCCCATCCTTTACCTGAGAAACCCTGGCCATGATGCGTGCCCCGGCGCATCATCTCAGCTGATAGAAATGGATTGGAACTTCTGCAGCCCCTATTAATTATACACTTGAAATTTCAATAGCTGGTGAATGAAAATGCCGCCAATAGGCTGTAATCAGGCAGAGTGGCACAGAAATGGCAAATTTATGTAAAGCTAGGTAGGGAGGCGACGTGACCCAGCATGTGTGTTGGCGAGACCCAGGTGACTTCAGCTCCATTGCCAAGTCTCCGAGGTGACCGTGCCTGGTAACCAAGAGAACAAATCCTGTGGGGTTGTTTAAGGGACCGGTAGAGCTGATGCTGGGAGTTTCTTAGACATTAATGACTACCTCTCTTTCCTTCCTCTCTTCCTTTCTTTTTTCCTTCCTTTCCTTCTTTGTCTCTCTTCTCCCTTCCTCTCTCTCTCCCTTCTTTCTCTCTCCCCCTTCCCTTCCTTCCTTCTTCCCTTTTCTTTTTTCTTTGTCTTTTTTTTTTTTTTCAGAACTGATGATTGAACCCAGGGACATACTACCTCCAAGCTACAACCCCAGTCCTATTTTTTATTCTTTATTTTGAAACAAGGTCTCACTAAGTTGCAGAGGGTCTCACTAAGTAGCTGAGGCTGGCCGCAAACTTGCGATCCTCCGGTCTCAGCCTCCCAAATACTGGGATGACAAGTGTGCGCCACCATGCCCAGCTTTTCATTTATTTATTTATTTGTTTGTTTGTTTGTTTGTTTTAAGGCAGAATCTTTCTAAGTTGCCCTGGCCAGCCTTGAACTTGCAGTCCTCTGGCCTCAGCCTCCCTCCTGCATAGCTGGGATCACAGGTGGGGGCCACGTGTGGGGCTAAGAGTATCTTTCCTTAAACTTTCATGCTCACAGGAGTTGACCCCTTCCGTTTGAGAGTGAAGCACCCCGCATCATGATGTGTGACCGATTCTGGAAAGCTTCGCCACCTGAGTCCTAACCCCAAGCCCGTGGATGGTTTTCCAGCAGACAGCAGAGCTCCAGGGCTTCCTAGCCCCGCAAGTGGAGCTCATTCCACCTTGCTCCTTGCTCAGTTAACCCTCCTGCGGCTCCTCCTTAGGCGGGGCAGGCTCTTCCTGGGGGAGTAATGAGGAATGAACTTGCTTCCTAATTCCCCACCCCACCACTGGCGAACCCATCCGCTAAGGTGCTTCATGGGGTCTTTGGATTCATCTGCTTTCCTGAAAACTGTGTTTGTTTATGTCGTGCTGTTATTAATAAGTGTAACTGGCATCATATTTTTATTCTGCTTTTACTCTGCTCACTCTAGATTACATGTATGGGCCATGCGTGGTGGCCACGCCTATATTCCCACGACCTTGGAGCATTGCTGTGAGGCAACTTAGTGAACCCTAGGCTATGGCTATACTTCCTAGAATGCAGTCCTGCTAGACTGCATCCAGTGTGGCTGGCTACACCGCATGCACACCCGAAGGCAGCCCTGGCAGGTTTAGGGTCACCAGATGAATACCAAAGGTGTTTTCCCCATCTCGTTTGATTGGTTTATTCTCACACCAATAACAATAATAATCCAATGTCTTTTGTGTGTGTGTGTGTGTGTGTGTGTGTGTGTGTGTGTGTGGTCCCAGGGGCATTCTACCTCTGAGCTACACCCCTAGTCCTATTTTTTATTTTTATTTTTATTTATTTATTTTTTTCAGTACTGGGGATTGAACCCAGAGGCATTCTACCTCCGAGCTACACCCCCAGCCCTAATTTTTATTCTTTATTTTGAAACCGGGTCTCACTAAGTTGTGGAGTGCCTCACTAGGTAGCTGAGGCTGGCCTCGAACCCAGATCCTCTGGTCTCAGCCTCCCAAATGCTGGGATTACAAGCGTGCGCCACCACGCCCAGCTCCTATTTTTTATTTTGAAACAGGGTCTCACTAAGTTTTGGAGGACCTCACTAAGTAGCTGAGGCCAGCCACTAACCTGCGATCATCCTGTCTCAGCCTCCCAAGTACTGGGATTACAAGTGTGCGCCACCAGGCCTGGCTGGATTTTGTCTTAATATCTAGCAGAGGAAATCTCCGTATTCTTCGTTCAGATTGACTCACTGTTTTGTGGCACTTTATTCTTTCCTAAGTCCCTTAAAAGAATTCCAATTTGAATTTTTATTGATATTGTGTTGAATCTGTAGATTAACTTGGAGATAATCTACGTTTAAATGAAAGCATTTAAGATCTTGAGTTCTCCCGCATAAGATAGGATGCATTCGAGTCACTTGTATCTTTATGCTTCCCTCATCTTACTTTGTGGCTTCTCATTCTGAAGCACTTTTCAACTTTATAAAATAGTCACAAAGGTTGAACAAAAACGCTCCCCATATTTCCTTCAGCCAGCTTCCCCCAATGTTGTGCTATGGTTCAGCTACAAAGTGTCCCCCAGGAAAGCGCACGTGTTGGCTACGGTAGAAAGGTTCAGAGGTGAAAAGATCGAACCAGGGATCTAATCTCATCCGTGGATAAATCCGCTGATGGGTTAATCATCTGCGTGTGGAATCACTGGGAGGTAACTATAGGTAGGTGGGGTGTGTTTGAAGGGTGGATCACTGGGGCACTACCTCTGTCCCTAGCGTCTGTCTGTCTGTCTGCTTCACTACTGCAGAGCAGCTTTCCTCGGCCACTCCTGGCGGCCATGACATTTCCACCTTGAAGCCAGCCATCCATGGACTGTACCCCTGACACCGTGAGACAAATAAACCTTTCCCCCTCTGTGTTGCTCTTGTCAGGTATCTTGTTCTGTCATAGCAATGGAAAAGCTGACTAATGCGGATGCTAACTCGCATTCAGCACTGGGATGGAGACAGAGCCTCGGTGTGGACGTGATCCATCTAGGACACATGCGTCCCTCAAGCTTCACTGGTTGTCCCTGGCCTGGGGTCCACCTCACACACCACAGAGGACATTTAGTAGTGACGCCCCTGTGTCTCCTGCAATCTGGGACACATCATCAAAAAGTTAATTTCTGACAGGTATAACTGAAGAAGGAATTACTAGCCTGTTTTCTTGTTTCTTTTGTTTTGTATTTTTTTTTTTGTAGAATGCCTCTTTTGGGGTTTGTCTGATATTTCCTTGTGATAAAGTTCGGATTGTCCACTTTGGGGCAAGGATACTGTCTAGGTATGGTTGCCAGATAAAATATATAGCACCCAAATATTGCATGGAACATGCTTATGCTAAAAACCCATCTGAAGTTCAAGTATAACTGGGCACCCCATGTTTTAATTTGGCAAATCTAGAAAGCCTAAGTGTGTGTGGTTGTACCCTGCAAGGGGTGTCACATAATGATACAGTTTCTTTGGGAGGGGGATCTGGGATTGAACCCAGGAACATTCTACCTGTGAGCCACATTCTCAGTTTTCTTCCCTACTTTAATTTTTTATTTTTTTATTATTTTTTGTTTTTCATTTTGAGACAGGATTTTCCTACCTTGCCCTGGCTGTCCTCGAACTTGCGATTCTCCTGCCTCCGCCTCCCAAGTCGCTGGGATTCCAGGCGTGTGCCCTAGCACCTGGCAGGGACTTGCTATTTCGACGTCTCATTAACTCTGAGTAGTTGGCGAGGAGGGTGAGTGCCAGGATTCTCTCCGCTGTACACTTATTATTTCTCTTTTCTTAATTAACGAGCACATTGTGGAGAGATCCTTTGAGTCTATGTAAATACGCTGTTTCTCACCACGCTTTTCCCCACTCATTTTTTGCATCCGTTGATGATCCCTCGCCTGCAACAATTTTTACGGCAGCATTTGCAAAATGGAGACCTCGCAAGTCCATCCTTCCTTCCGCATTTATCATTTGGGATTCTGCTCTAAAGAAAAGCCATGCATTTCCCTCCATTGATTTTTTTTTTAAATTCAATTACATTTTATGTCAGCATGAACTCCTGGATATTAATTTTACTGTGGGGACCATAATCCATTACTGCCACTTTGTATTTTGGTGCCCAAACCATTCCAGAATTCGGCCATGCCCACGGCCCTCCTGTGGTCTTGATCGCCCTCGCTGTCCTGCCTGTGCTTCTTTGTTTTTGGCACTGCGGCAGGGTGTGGCTCATCTCCTGCCTCCGTTGCCCAGCCTGGGAGGGGAGCTGGTCTCTTCTCCCAAATCTCCTCTTACTCTTTTTTTTTTTTTTTTTTTTTTTGCTGTACTGGGGATTGAACTCAGGGACATTCTACCTCCGAGCTCTACCCCCAGCCCTATTTTTTTATTCTTTATTTTGAAACAGGGCCTCCCTAAGTAGCTGAGGCTGGCTGCGAACCGGGATCCTCCAGTCTCAGGCTCCCAAATGCTGGGATTACAAGCGTGCGCCACCACGCCCAGCTTCTCCTCTTAGTCTTGTGATAGAATGCGTTTAGAAACCAAGATTTGGAGGTAGGGATGCATTGCCTATTTGTTTAAAGTTTTCATTCTCCTCATAAATTACATCTTTAAAAATGTTATTTCTAGTTGGACGTTATGGATGTAGGGACATGCTATTTATTGTAAGAGAATTGTTGTAGAGTTAAAAACATAAATAAAGCTTCTGACTTGTTCATATTGTATATATGAACTTCTAACTTGTCCACATTCATATGTGAGTATGGGGATTGAAAGCAGAGGAATTCTGCCTTTGAGCTGCACCCCCAGCCCTGTTTATTTTATATTTTTGAAATAGGGTCTCACTAGCCAGGCATGGTGGCGCACACTGGTAATCTCAGTACTTGAGAGGCTGAGACTGGAGGATCCGGGTTCTCAGGCAGCCTCAGCTACTTAGTGAGGCTCTCTGCAACCTAGTGAGACCCTGTTTCAAAATAAAGAATAAAAAATAGGACTGGGAGCCGGGCGTGGTGGCGCATGCTTGTAATCCCAGCATTCGGGAGGCTGAGACCGGAGGATCCGGGTTCGAGGCCAGCCTCAGCTACCTAGTAAGGCACTCCGCAACTTAGTGAGACTCGGTTTCAAAATAAAGAATAAAATAGGTCTGGGGGTATAGCTCGGAGGTAGAATGCCCCTGAGTTCAATCCCCACTACCGCAAAAAAAAAAAAAAAAAAGAAAGAAAGAAAGAAAGAAAGAAAGAAAGAAAGAAAGAAAGAAAGAAATAGGGTCTCACTACGTTGCAGAGGGCCTCACTAAGAGCCTTCCTTCCTTCCCTCCCTCCCCTACCCCTCTTTCTTTTCTTCTTCTTTTTTTTTTTTTTTGCGGTACTGGGGATTGAATTCAGGGGCATTCTACCTCCGAGCTAT
>PVLC010038736.1:0-14566 GCA_004027655.1 Graphiurus murinus | reverse complement strand
TATACTTTCCTACTGGGTGTTCAAGGCCAAGTAGCCCAATATCAAGCAATCATGAATTATAAATTTTGCTGATAAGGTCAGTTAAGGCTCCTCAGGGTTACTCCTGTGTATGTGAGGCTTTGCCTCTCATCTGCAAGGATGGGTCATGGTCTGCTTAACCATTTGCTTCCCTTGAAGCATAGGGGACATTTCCTGTCCACTGACCCTCCTTTTTGCAGAGATCGTGCTGGAGGCTCCTAGTCTCTGGCGCCTTCTTGATCTCCCTGTTTTGGGAGGTCAGATGACTCACTGGAGTTGCAGGGCCTTAGTCGAGGTCTTTTCCTGGGACCTATTTGACCTTGGAAGGGCTAGAGCCAAAATACTGGCTATCCTTTTAGCCCTTGTATTTCCTGATTGTCCTCCAAGACTCGGTAGTTGAGCACCCAGATGGTCAGTTTCACCAGTCCTTTAATGATTATGGGTCAATATCATAGCCTATCTTCAAAAAAATACATCTGTAATGTTAACAGACAACAATTGCAAAGATGTAATAGTTCTGATAATATTTGGTAACATAAATAAATTCTCATTTAAATTTGACTTTATATGTCTATATAATAACCCAACAATTTTTTTAACCAGAGTGGCATTAATTTGGAATGCCAAATGTTTTATCACCTCTATCCTTGCTTGAAGATGATTATAATACAATCTAGGAATATGCAAATATCAACCTAAGAAAAAATTACTATTAAACCTTTTTGTTTATAGGATATCAGATTGGTAAGGCATTTTCTTAAGATCTGGATTCTAGGATACCTAGAAGACATAAATATATTTAACTAATAAAGAAGCCAGTAATAATTAGCATGATACATAACAGTTAACAATTTTAACTTAACCTTAACATAACCTTAACTTAGCTATTGGAGTGAAATTTAGAAATTGTGGCTCAATAAGGTGACTACAATTATAAGTCTATGTAGGTTAACAGCATTGATAAAAATCAAATAGCTCTAGAAATTTTATAAGTTTAGAGACCAATACTAACAATCAGAAATAAGTTTATTACCTGATAGATGGTTGTATCTCTCTTATATAGTAAACCATTTATTTAAAGCAAAACAGGTGTAAACCAAGTCTTAGTGATGGATTTCTGAATTGTACTAAAACATAGATGGCAGAAGTTTTTTAGTAAGTTAAGACATCAATACAATACATATTGTATAGAGATCACTTATTAGTTAGCTTTTATTTATATAAAACCCATATACCTCTATCTTTATAAGCTCTTATGAAAGATTTAGATGAAACTAGATACATAGCATATTTAGCTCTCAGATATATACACATCTGACCATATATATATAGAGAGAGGGTGTCAAATATAATAGCCCAAACTTATAGCTGTTCATTTGGCCTGTGCTACAAAGTAGTTATCAAACATGTGTAAAATACAGGTATTTACCCCAATTTGCTAAGATGCAGCTTGCTATGTAATCAAAACAGTAAACATAAGAGATATCTTGCAAAGATCTACCCTTTTAAGCTAGTCCTTAGTAAATGTTAAGAGCACAAAATCAGTGTTTTAAATATAAAGAACATAGGAAATTATAAGTTAGCCATTTAGAATAAATTTTTGCAATATAAAGTCTCATTTCAGATGAAAGCATTTCCTCTTATTATAATACCTCCTCATACTTATGAATCTATTATTTTACCTTTTAATGTCTCAAAAAAATTTTAAGTTTAAACAATTTAGAACAATTCTTACATTTAAACAATCTTTACACTAAAACAATCCTTATAACAAATTTTAATTTAGATAACTTCTTTGGGTAAGGAGAAAACACTTAGCACTTAGATAAAACACTTGACAATTTTAATATTTATCAAAACACAGCCTAAGAAAAAAATTTTTTTTCTTATATATGTATAGCATCACATATTAGAACTGACCCTCAGTAACTCAGGTTTAAACATCCAGAAGGCTGCAATGTTAAACTGCTCCTTACTTAAAAAAACATGTTTACTAGTCTCGAATATATTCTCTTTTGCTGATGTTAAGCCAAGAATACTTTACATTTAACAATTGATGTTAGCATTTAACTTACTTATAAAGATAAGCCATTTAAGAAAACTTACTTATATTTACCTAGTTTACCCATTTTAATAGCCCTTCAACACTTGTCACTATTTTAACAAATAAAAGATCCTAAAAAAAAAAAAGAAAAAATAAGCATTATAGTTGTGAACATCAAATAGGAACAGACATGTAACTTTAATTGTCTAACCTGGAAAAATCTGTTAACTTTTAATAACATCTCTTGCTTTAAAAAAACTTATTTGTTAAAGACTTATGTCACGTGAACTAAAAGATATTTGGATCCATTTTTAACTTAATGAGCGCTCTTTATAATTTTGGTACCACGTGGATATGTTTGTATGGATACAAACAACATGTTTTATCACTTTTAACTTGCCAGGCATTGAATCTCCATAGATAACTAATTAGGACCAGATGTATAGTCCCCCAAATTAAAATATATCCTATCACAGATGATTGTCATGTAACACAATGAGTAATAGATTCTAGAATAGAGGACACAAAGCATGGAAGTCTCTACAGTAAGCAATGTGTTGAGCAGGATTGCCAATCATGGACGATCAGAAGCAAAAATGCTTCTTGTGGCCACTTGTCGCCATGTGACAGATCTGCGTCAAACATTGCCACATTATATTTCTTAGAGGAAAACATCAAGTATTTAGATCTCTGCCCATTTTTTTTTCACTCATAGAACAAGCCTCCATCTTTTAATTTACATTAGGACCAGGAAAGGTAACAAAAACTAGTTTCTAATTTTTAAACTTTTGTCTTCTACTTATTTAATATGTACTCTGGGGATAAGTTTTCAAGGATGTTAAATTACCCATGATCTTATTTGTGCGCTTTAAGGGTTTTTTCTTATAACACAAAACTAGGATTTAAAACAAACAAACAAACAAACAAACAAAAACAAGACAAAATGGAAAAAATGACCCAGGGTCAGATTAACATGTATGTCTTCACTAAACTGTACAGCTATCTGAATTTTTTCAATGAAGTTGCAGGCGGAGTCTTCTGCAAGTCTCCATACTATGGAGTTGTAGGCAGAGTCTTCTGCAGGTCTCCATATCATGGAGTTGCAGGCGGATATAGAATGAACTTTTGTCCATTCTTTCTCGGAACTTATTAACATCTATTGGATTGGATTCTTAACATATCCAGATCCCTGAGCCCTCTCAGAGATCTTTACTAAAAGGCAAGCACACAAGACATGACAAAAACGGAAACAAAACAAAGTTTTTTTTCTTAACAGAATATCCCTGAATTCTTATTCCCAGCTTTCTCTATTACTTTCTTAAAATTTATAACTTTATATATGCAACTGAAACATGTAAGCAAATAATTTAAGGCAGAAATTAACAATTCTTACATAACCTGCAAAAGTCTGAGGGTTTGAAAGCATTTCCTAGATAAAACAAAATAAGACATTAATCAAGAGATTTTACTTATTTTTAAAATATTAATTGCAAGCATAGGAGAGAAGAAATCAATCCACTTTAGTTAAGCCAAGGAAAAAGGAAAAAATCTGAGAGTGTTTTCCCAGCACCATGTACGTGGTCGCCATCTTGTAAAAGTCATGTGGTCAGCCCTTAAAAAAAAATTTAAGAGCGCCCCCCGCCCCCGGCACCATGTAGTCAGCCAGCTTATCTAGAGCAATGAGAAAAATAAAAACAATTCTGGAGCTAACATTCATCGCAGAAAGACTTCATTTTTTAAAAACAAAATGTTTTCTTAAAATGTTAATTGCAAACATAGGAGGGGAAAAGAATCAAATTAGTTAAAAACAAAGCAAACAAACAAAAAATCAAGAATCCAAAAGTGCCTTCCCCCAACACCATGCTTTCAGGCGGCTTAGCTAGGACAATGGGAAGACAAAAAGGGGAAAAAAGCCAAAAACGAAAAAGCTCAGCAATCAGGACACTAAAAGGGAGGAACTGGGTAAGGCGGCACGGAGAGGAGGAAAAACGGGGAGGAAAAGAAGGGGAGAGGGAGCCAATTATGCTTCCCATTTGTTGGCAGTTGACTTTTTTTTAACAACCCCAGCATGGGTTTTCATTCGCTCACTGGCTAGGTTTCATCAGCTCGCGAGGCTTGGCTCAGCGCAGCGGCTTGGCTCGGCACGGCTTTGCGTAGTCCAGAAGCAGCTGCCTGCTAGAAGTCCTAGGCCTATTTCTCCTTTTTCCACAAACCAAGTGGCTTGGATCCCTCTGCAGGATCGAGTTTGCCACTCTATTCTCTAACTCATGTATGCCCGAGCTCCTCCGGGAATTCCAGCTATTTACACACATGCATAGCCCAACTAACAAAAATACGACATTTCTAAGCATTTTCTGTAAATAAAAAAAACAACTTATTCCTGCGAATGTTGTCTAAATGTCCCATCGTGTGTCGCCAAAATGTCGTAGGGTAAATGCGGTCCCACTTGTGGGTTCTTGGCCTCCGTGATAAAAAAGAATTTTAACACGCGCCAGTCAGGAACAACAGGCAGGTCTTTATTCAGGGGGCTCAGGAAAAACAGGGTAAGGGGAAATCTTCTGGGTCCCGGAGCAGCAGGGCAGGTGGAAAGCGCAGGGGGCCAAAGGAACAAAGAGAAGCAGGCGTAAAGGGGAAAAAGAAAAGAGAGGGTGGGGTCCTTCCCTCCCCAGTCCCTCTTTCTCAGGTTTCAGGTGGGCGATAGGTGGGCTTTCAAAAGAGGGTGGATCACAGGAAAAGTTGGATCCTCCTCTTTTCTCAGGTTTCAGGATGGATGCGAGTTGGCCATGAACCTCAGGTGGGGGCAGGGCTTTCCGGAGATTAGGGTGTGGAAACTAAGAAACTTCCAAGGGGTGGAGTTGGCTTAAAACTCTCCAGATTTTAAAACTATATTTTTCCTTTTCCTCCCAATGTCTCCTTTCTGCCTAAATTTTATTCCTTCTCTTCTACCTCATAAGTCTCAGCCTCCCAAATGCTGGGATTACAAGCGTGCGCCTCCACGCCCGGCTTGAGAACCAAGTTTTTGCAAAAGCTTTTTTGAAAGCCTTTAGCTCCAACCCCAGCAGTCAATGATTTGAGAGAGCTTGAATGTACTTTAAAAGAGGAAATTGGAACCAGAGGAGGTGGCGCATGCCTGTAATCCCAGTATCTGGGAAGCTGAGACAGAACGATGGCAGGTTTGAGGCCAGCCTCAGCAACCTGGTGAGGTCCTATTTCAAAACAAGAAATGAAATAGGGCTGAGTATAGCTCAGAGGTAAAATGCCTCCAGGTTTAATCTCTAGTATCAAAAAAAAAAAAAAAAGAAAGAAAGAAAGAAATAAAGAAATGAAGTTGTTGTAACTAAATAATGGAAGATTGGGTTTCTGAGAGAGAACTGACATTGCCTTTAAAGGCTAACAGAATAAATTCTTCCAAATATTGACTTTTCAGGACTCTTCTTCTCCAGTAACAGTTATGACTTTCTTAAAATAAGCTGGATATAAACAGAACCCCTGATGCCCCTGATGTCCTCATATCATTCAGGAAACTGACATTAAATAGCATCAACTCTAGTCTCTGTATATTAACTCTTTACCAAAAGGGATATCTGGAGTAGGTGGGATAGCTAGATGTGGAACCTGTCTCCTCTGACCACAGACCTCGTGAACCTTCCTTCTCTCTACTCCTCCCCATGGAAACCATTTGGTAAGTTTGTTGTTATTGTTGTTAATTATTCAGCCAGAGGACAAAGGCCTCGTGGTGGGTGTGCAGCTCTGGGTGTGGGTTTGGTCTTCTAACCTCAGATCTTCTGTCAGTGGAGGTAACAGGAGCATTTGGGATACCCCTCAATGTGTCAGATCGTATGCTCTGAATGACCCTTTTAATGGAACCAATGGAAATGTTTGCAATGACTTTTAAAAAATCAAATTCATTACTGAACTGGAAATAAAACAAGAAAACCTGCAGAATTTGAAAAGTCAAGAAAAGCAAGAACTGGGGTAAAGTTGAGCACCACAGCTGGTTCTTGCCTTGAGGGTTTCTGACAAACCCTGGAAGCCTGAGCATTTGCTTTGACAGTAGCAGGGCGTGTCCATCAGGATACCGAGAGAAATAAAGAATGGGGGGCAATGGGGAGGAAGGGAAGTAGGGACATTTATTTTTATTTTTGGTATTGGAGGTTGAACTCAGGGGCTCTCTACCTCTGATCCCCAGTCCCAGCCCTTTGTATTTTGAAACAGTGTCTTCTAAGTTGCTGAGGGTCTCACTAAGTTGCCAAGGCCAGTCTTGTCATGGGAGAAGGGTTGATTCCCCAACTTGAGATCGACAAAGTCCTTGGCTTATGTGACGGAAAAGAATTTCAGCATGCGCCAGTCAGAGGCATGGACAGAGGTTTGATTGTTTGTTTATTTATTTATTTTGCAGAACTGGGGATTGAACCCAGGGGCATTCTAACTCTGAGCTACACCTCCAGCCCTTAGTGAGGCTGAGGGCCTCACTAAGTAGGTGAGGCTGGCGGTGAACATGTGATCCTTCTGTCTCAGCTTCCCAAGTACTGGGATTTCAAGTGTGCGCCACCACACTCATCTGTACAGAGCTTACTTAGGAAAGTAGGAAATACACATTCAAGGGAGAATGTGGGCCATCTTAAGAGGGAGAGAGATGCCTTGGGGAGTTTTTGGGCTTTTCTTTTAGAGGAGGCTTTCATGAGGGGTGGGCAGGAGAACGTATGTGAGGATGATCTTAGTCTGGTAGTCCTGAGGCAGTTTCTGGTGGTCTGGTCATCTTTAGGGTCCTCAGGCTGATCAAGGTCTTCATTATCTGATCAGCAATATACTATATATATATATAAAATCACATTTTAATTATAATTTTAACTCATAGTAATTTATATTTAGTTAATATGCAAAAGAAAGTGGTCTTAAAGTGTTCCTTTCATATATGAAAACAAATTTTTTTGAGTGTAGTACTGGGGATTGAACTGAGGGGCATTCTACTGCCAAGCTACACCCCTAGCCCTATTTTATTTTTATTATGAAACAGGGTCTTGCTAGGTTAATGAGAGTCTCACTACTTGCTGAGGCTGTCCTCGAACCTTCTATCTTCCTGTCTCAGACTCCTAAGTATGCCTGGCTATGGAAACACATTTGATATACTCAAATGTATTGTCTTTTGCTGATGTGAAGAAGCCAAGAGTATTTTATATTTAGCAATTTATGTTTAACATTTTAACTTATACATAATGTAGATTTCTGAAAGATAGACATTCATAAAAACTTACACCAAAGCCAAATGTGGTATAAGTAATCTCTACACTTGGGAGGCTGAGACAGGAGGATCCTAAGTTTGAGGACAGCCTCAGCAAGTAGTGAAACTCATCAACCTAGCGAGACTATGTTTCTAAATAAGAAATAAAATTGGGCTGGAGGTGTAGCTCAAAGATAGAATGCCTCTGGGTTCCATCCCCAGTACCACACACACACACACACACACACACACACACACACACACACACTAAAACTTATACCATTTATAGTTATCTAATTTACCCATTGTAATAGCTATTTCAGATTACCTATATAAACCAAGATATCAAACAAGCATAGTTATCACTTTAAGTCATTATTTTTAACAAAGAAGAATCTCAAAAATAATGAGCACTGCATTTTAAACATCAAACAGAAACAGACAATACAATTCTAATTGGCTAACATGCAAAAAAGTTGTTAAATTTTTTTTTTCCAGTACTGGGGATTGAACCCAGGGGTATTCTACCTCTGAACTGCAACCCTAACCCTATTTTTTATTCTTTATTTTTTGAAACAGGGTCTCATTAAGTTGTGGAGGCCCTCACTAAGTAGCTGAGGCTGGCCGAGAACCTAGATCCACCCGTATCAGCCTCCCAAGTACTGGGATTACAAGTGTGTGCCACCACGCCTGGCTAAAGTTGTTAATTTAATTTTTTTTTTTTTTTTTGCGGTACCGAGGATTGAACTCTGGGGCATTCTACCTCCGAGCTATACCTCCAGCCTCCCCCCCCCCCTTTTATTCTTTATTTTGAAACAGGGTCTCACTAAGTTGCAGAGTGCCTCACTAGGTAGCTGAGGCTGGCCGCAAACCGAGATCCTCCAGTCTCAGCCTCCCAAATGCTGGGATTACAAGCGTACACCACCATGCCTGGCTAAGTTGTTAATTTTAATGACACATTTTACCAACAAACTTAAATTAACTTATTTGTTAAAGATTTATTTAAGTCACATGAACAAAAAGGTAGTTGGATCTATTTTTCTTGTTGCTGTTATTGTTTATGAATTCTCATTTATCTGTAAGCCATTTTTTGGTACCATGCAGACAATAGACAATACACTTGTGGGTATAGACATGTATGAAAATAGACAGCAGACAAATATCTTATAGCTTTCCTTTGTTAGGGATTGTATCCCCACAGATAGGGGACAAGAGAGTTAGGTGTTTACTAACATAGTGCCAGATTTAAAGTTCCAGAAATCACAACATGATTGCCACTGTTTGTGGCAGTGTGTAGTAGATTATAGAGGACAGAAACATGGAAGACTATACAGCAGAGGATGTCTGGGGCATAGTCCACCAGTCCCAGCCGCCACTGAATCAATTGATTCAGTTGGCCACTTGTCGCCATGAAGACGATTCTGCATCAAATATCACCACTGTTCATTTCTCAGGAGGGGAAACCCCCAAATACTCAGACCTTTACCTATTTTCCTTCCCAATTACAAAACAAACCTCCATTCTTTAATTTACACTGGGGCCAAGCTAGGGCACAAAAAATCAGTTTTTCTCTCTCTCTTTGTCCTCTTCCGCAAAATAATTCTAATTATTTAATATGTACTCAAAGGATAAGTTCTCAGAGATACTGAATTACCCCTGAGCTTGTAATTTGTGCACGTTAAGGGGTTTTTCTTATGTTATTCTGAAGAAAAAAAAATAAAAGAAAAATAGCTCTTTCTGGGTCTCCACTGGGATCAGACTTTCAGTGTGTCCCATGCTGCTAATCTACTTGTGGCCAGGCATCCTTGCCACAAAGTTGCAGTCTAATCAGAATGAATATTGCTGGCTTGTTCCATATGCAATTTGAGATTAAAATGTCCTTCAATCCCAATATGCATTTTCAGGCTGTTCTATTAGCTCTTATTGGATCCCCCAAGCCTGCACTGGGTCCTCAGGGGAAAAAAAAAGTTTCCTAAAAAAAAAAAATCCCTGATATCTCAAGTAATTTAGGTATACTTAGGAATTTACAATTTTGTGATAATGATGAAACAAAACCTCAAGGAGAGTCTTAAGAAAATCTGAGGACATTCCTAGATAAAACAAAGTTAGGTAGATAACAAAACATCTTTTTTTTCATGAAGTATTTTAAAAAATTTATTGGTGCATTGTAATTATACATCTTGATGAAGTTCAGAGTGATAGAGGCATACATGCACACAGCACTTGGGTGCCTTCCCTCAGCTCCCACCCCCCTTCCTTGTGATTGGCATTGATACATTTGTGTATGCACAAAATGTCCATTGAAGTGTTTCCCTGGAGCCTCCTCCTACTGCTTTCCTCCTTAGGCCCCCTCCATTACTCCACTAGGGTTTCTCCTCCTTTGTCTAGAGTCCTTTCTGTGTCCCAATTTCTCCCTAGCTTCTACATATGAGGGAAAAACATTGACCATTCACTTTTTGTGACTGACTAATCTCATTTAGCATGATATTCTCCAGTGCCAGCCATTTCCCTGCAAATGAAATATTTTTTCTTCTTTATGGCTGAGTAGAATTCCATTGTGTGTATATCCCATAATTTTGTAATCTATTCATCTGTTGATAGACCCCTAGAATGGTTCCATAGTTTGGCAATTATGAATTGTGCAGTTATAAACACAGATATGCATGCATTACTATGATAGTGTGATTTCAATTCCTTTAGGTAGAAAACTCAAAAGAATCTTACAATATTTTAGGAATGGGAACGATACTAGTTTGTTAAATGTAAACTTGGAAGCTTATGAATGGGAGCCATGTAGTACACTGACTCATTCTTGGTCCCAGCTTGAAGACTCCGAGTGTCTAAAAAAAGAAATGAAGTACTTTTTATTTGAGAGTGAATCATAGTCTCTTTAAATAAATATAGCCTGCTGTAAATTAAAATAAATTACAAGTATCATAAAGCCAGTGAAAAATCAGAAACAAGGAGAAATATTTGTAATACATGTAACTGGCAGAACTTACTACCCATGGTATAGTGAGAACACTGAATATGCAACTAACAAGACAGTCGACCTATAGAAAGATGCACAAAAGATTTGAGTAGACATTTTGCAGTAGAGAAATCATGACTCTGACAGTCATACGAAAAGGCCTAGTCTCATTAGTGATTGTGATAATAACTGAGCAAAATGTATAATTTTGGAAGTCTAAAGAACAGCAGAATAAAGCTAACATTCAAGTTAATATCATAATAACATATCATTAGAGTAAAAACTAAGATGTCTGGCAATACCATGTGCTGGTTAGGATGCGGAGAAACAGAAACTCTAATGTACTGCTGTGGAGATGTACACTGTAATGAACAATTTGGAAAACAAATGGGCAATTGCACCTTAGTAAAGTTGAAGATGCATACCCTAGAATCTGGCAATTTTGCTAATCCCAGGAATCTCTTGCTCATGTGCGAAGAAATATGTTTAAAAATGCTCGTAGTAGACATGCAGCTGTTTGATGCCAGAGCTAGCCCATAGTAGAGTCCCCTGACCCCAAGCCCGGTGCTCATTCCACTACCTCTCACACTTCACAACAATTTCCTCAACACTTGAGGGCCCAGAAAGTCTGATCTCTCCACAGTGATGAACCCAGAGCCATGCTGACAAATCATCTAGAGGAGAGCACAGAAAGAGAAGACTTGTCAGTGGCTTCTGAATACTTGGGAGATTGGGAAGGGACAAACTTCAGGGTGGGTTCATTGTTCCCTGGAGTGTCACATGTGAAATACATGTGCCAGGTCCTTTGAAGGCCTTCCTCTTCGCTGTTCATTGCCACCAGTGAGAAATGGGAGTGCCCCTGAGTAAAAACACCTACCAAAGGTTTACATTTGCACCTTGACCTCAGTCGCTAGGAAAACCCAGAATTATGAGTGAGATGTTAACTCTAAAATGTAGTTGGGAAATAGGCCAAGTGAGAGGGCATGGGTCAACTAAGTGTTACCAAGTTAAGGTAGAAAAGACAGTACATTTATTAATTTTTTGCCTTTCCTTTGCTATCTTTTGCTATTTACTTGTGACTTAGAATGCAAAACCAATTGTTAAAAGTTTTGTTCTGAAAAAATATTTATCTTTTGTAAAAAAAAATGCTCGTAGTAACACTGTAAAAATCTGAAAACAATTCAAGTATTCTCAACAATCCAGTAAATAAATATACAGTACCAAAGTTAAAAGAAGACTGCAACACAGCAGTGATTAAACTAAGCTGTAGAACAAACGTACTTGCCAGACATGTAGAAAATACTCTAACAGCAACAGCAACAGAACACACATTCTTCTCAAGTGCCCGTGGCACGTTCTGCAGGCTAGATTAGATGCTGGGCAACAAAACCAGACTCAACAAATTTAAGAAGACTGAAGTCACATTAACTGTCTTTTCTGGTCATAGTGGTATGAAACTAGAAATCATTAAAAGGAAGAATTTTGGGAAATTCACAAATACATAGAAATTAAACACTATGCTCCTGAACAACCACAGAGCCAATGAAGAAATGAAAAGGAGAGTTAAAAAAATATCTTGAGACAAACAAAAATAGAAGTACAATATACCAAAATTAATGGGATGCAGAAAAAGCAGTTTTAAGGGGAAGTTTTATAGTAATAAATGCCTACATCAAAACAGAAGATTCCAAAATAAACAGCCTGATGTTATACCTCAAAGAACTAGAAAACAGGTACAACAGGAACAAACCAAGTCCAAAGTTAGTAGAAGGATGAAAATAGTAAAAGTTGAAACAATGGAAATGGAAATGGAAACTAGAAAAAATAGTGAACTTAGAGTTGGCTTTTTGAAAAGATAAACAAAATCAATAATTTTATTTACATTAATTAGGAAGAAAGAAAAGACAAGATTGGACATGAAAGAGGAAAAATAGAAATACAAAAACTTATTGGAGCTGAAAAATTGGATCATTGAAGGATAAATTTTTAGAAGCATACAACTTATCAAGGCTGAATCACAAATAAACAGAAAATCTGAATAGACCAATAATGAGTAGGGATTAAATCAGCAACAAAACTCCTATCAAAGAAAAGTCCAGGAATGATGGCTTTACTGCTGAATCCCACCAAACATTTAGAGAAGAACTAATGCCAATTTTTCTCAAGCTCTTTCAAAAAAATGAAGACAGAATACTTTCAATCTTATTTCACAAAACTAGAATTTCCCAAATACCAAAGCTGGATAAGAAATGGAGCAAAGAAAATTACAGGCCAATATCCCTGATGAACATAGAGCAAAAACCCTTAACAAAATATTAGCAAACAGAATTCAACAGCACATTAAAAGGATCATTCACCAGATCCAAGTGGGACTTATCCAAGGGATGCAAGGATTGTTCAACATTTGCAAATCTAAACGCCAAACAAATAGAATGAACAGAAATTTATCTTTCAGAGGTTGGGAAGTGAAAGATCAAGTCGCTGGCAGGCTCTGTTGTGTGGTGAGGGCTGCTTCCAAGGTGGTACTTTGATGCTACCTCCTCAAAGGAAAGAAATTACATATCCTCACATGGAGGAAGGCAGAAGGATAAGTGTGTGTGTGTGTGTGTGTGTGTGTGTGTGTGTGTGTGTGTGTGTGTATGGGGGTGAATACTGTGTGAAGCCTCTTTTATAAATGCCTTAATATCATTCATAAGGGAGGAGCCCTCATGACTTAATTACCCACTCAAAGTCCAAGCTCTCTCTCTCTCTTTTTAAAATTGAAAGTTCCTTTTTAAATTGGTGCATAAAAATTATACAGAATAGTGAGCTTCATTGTGGGATATTTGTCCATGCCCGTGAGATACTTTGATCACTTTCATTCCACAGTGTCTCTCCTTGCTCTCCCCTCCTTTCCGCCTCTGGTTTTCTTCCTCTACCCTACTAGTCTCCCTTCTATTTTCATGAGAGCTCTCCTTTTTTATTTTTATTTTTCCATATGACCCTTCAGTTTCTGGATCTGGCTTATTTTGTCTAACATGTTGCTTTCCAGCTTAATCAATTTTACTGCAAATAATATAAGTTCATTATGGCTGAATAAAACTCCATTGTGTATATATACACTACTCTTTAAAACTCTATTCATCTGTTGACCAGCACTTAGGCTAGTTCCTCAACTTGGCTATTGTAAATTGCGCTGCTGTAAATATGGGTATTCGTGTATTATTATTGTATGATGACTTTAGCTCTTGTGGGTAAATACCAAAGACTTCTGAGGAACTTCCATACTGATTTCCTTGACCTCTCTGGTATTGATGTTTAATATCCCATACATTCATGCTGAGTTTTCCTAAGTTGGATGAAACCTCTTCAAGAAGGTAGAAACTAGCTTTTCTACTTCCTTCTGACCTTATAGATGCCTAGTAGGGTGCCTCACACACTGTAGAAGCTCATGCATACCTGATATTCTTTCTCATGTGAGTCTGGGTAGCACAGAGTTCTTAATGCACAGCCACTCTGCTTCCAGACGTTACTGAGTAAGCTATGGACCCAGAGAGGATCTTCCCAGGGCAGCCTGTGCAAAACAAACAAAAACCAAAACAGCTCTGAGCTCATTGTGGCTACCCAACTCAAAGAAAAGTTTAGCGAAAGTCTTTACTCAAGATCTTTGGGGATCACTTCTTGTTTTTAAGCCACAAACCAGGTGTCTATAACGTTTGCCAATCATTGCTCTCCTGCTAATTCCCATCTAGCCACCCACTCTCCTCCCAAACAGAGTACTTGTTGAATGAATGTGTGGGTGCGTGCATGGAAGAAAGAAGAGTAGAATGGAACGGATGAATTTGAAAACTTCAAAGACTGCTGGAGACCCAGAGATTCTCATGAATTGCAAATTTATTGACGGAGGAGGCATAGGAGTTGGGAGGTAGTCATACAGAAACCAAGAACAAGATGCAGCCGGATAACTCGATGGCTTCTGTGTGGGTTAAGACGGGAAGGATTTGGAAACTTTGGGCAATATCATGAGAACGCTAAGCCCATGGGGACCCACGGAGAACTCCTGGAGCTCCTACGTCTCCGCAGCATCCTGGGGGGCTTATTTGCACGGCCAGCTAGGCGCCTGCTTCTGCTGGGTCTGGTGGCAGACCGGGACACCCTTGCCACCCCCAGAGCCACCTCCAGAGGAGCCGCCGCCGCCGCCTCCAGAGGAGCCACCTCCGCAGCCGCCACTGCCGCCGCCGCCGCCGCCACTGGAGAAGCAGCCACCCCCGCCGCCCCCGGAGGAGCCGCCGCCACAGCTGGAGCCGCCGCCACAGCTGGAGCCGCCGCCGCC
>PVLC010038735.1:0-14461 GCA_004027655.1 Graphiurus murinus | reverse complement strand
GGATGGCCTGCTTCAACCTGAATATATAGAGTAGAACTCTCCAATAGACTCTGGCAGAAATCAGGATTATACTGCAAGCTCAACAAAGCCAACATCAAAGTGCAATTTCCTTAGAAGCAGTTATGTTTGTTTTGCAATAGGCTTACTATGAGGCCTGGCCAGAGAAGGCCAAGAACAAAGGACTCCAGGAACAGCAGGAAAACACTTCTAACCATCCCCCTGCCCCTAGCCCCATAAATTTACCTGCTCTGGCCCGTGTCAAGCCCATCAATCAGAGAAATACACGACTGCTTTGCGCTCCCTCCCTCCTAAGGCTCCATAAAAAGCCCCTAGTCCGTAGGGAAGGGGACCCCTGACTCTCCTGAACTCTTTCCCGGTCAGTTCCCCTCCCAGGCTTTACTCCAGTTAAAGAGCCTTTTCTGGTCTGTCCAGCTGTGTTCTCTTTATCTCTGTATTTTCTAACAAATGATGCCAAACACCTGGGAGGGACTTGGGGGTCAAGTCTCTTTTGCTTGAAGAGATTTCTGGCCCGCCACCCTTCAGTGGACCAGAGCTCCTCCCCTCCTTTCTTTCTTTTACATGGCTCCAGATCAGAAGGCCATTTTGGCGGTTCCAGATCCAATGGCCCAACACCAACCAAATTCATTTTTGGCAAGTTTTACCTCTGTCCGCCTCTTGTAGGTACTCAAGAGGTTCCGGGTTCCACACCATCCCTGGCCCTGGGACGCCCCCCAACCCCCCCACACACACACACAAACACAAACACAAACACATACACACCGGGTTCCGCAGCGCCCCGGGCCCTGGACCAACTTGACTGAGTTCTCCCACCGCCCCTGACGCTGGGACACCTCCACTGGGTTCCCGAACCGCCTTCGGCTCTGGGACACCCCTTCGGGTCCTGTACCACCTGCCCTGGGACTTCCAGTCCCCGCACTGCCCTTAGGCTCTGGGACACCTCCTTCCACCAAAACAAAAGTTTGGGGACACTCAGCTTTCTGTTTCTGGCCCCCCCATCAGCTTATCGGGTGGCCTGGGCGGACTCCGCAGGTTTTGCAACTCTGAGCCTGTCCTCCAACACCTTGTTTACCAACCTATGGGTTCCCAAACTTCAAAGACAAGACTTAGATAAATACATTGCCTGGAAGGACAAAATGACATGAAGCCTTTATTTTCAACCTATCTCTCCTCCCCACTCTTGCCACTCCTTCTGTAAAAATCACTTTCTCTGCCAAGTAAGTCAACCTCTCCGCCCCCTGCCCAGCGGCCAGGTTTGCTCTGTTCCCTCCTGCCGGCGCTCTGCCAATCCTTCCTCACCCCACAGTGCATCCATGCCCCCTCCGCCTGCTGCTCCAGGTCAGCTCGGCCAGTCCCTGCCTTCCATCCACTGCCAGACTCCTCCCTCCGGAACTCCAACCCCCAGCCAGCTGCCAGAGCAGGCAGCTCCAGCAGTCTTTGCCTGGACCCCCGCTTCTGTTCAAAAGCTGCCGCCTGCACCGGCGGGCTTGCACCCTCTTTACGCTAGCCTGCATCAGAGGCCACTGGGGCCTCCCGCCCAGGGCATCCTTTGCTACTTTCTGGCCTCTGCCCGCTGCACAGCTCCGCAGAACCCAGGGCCGGATCCTCCTCCACCTCCTCGCGGTGGCAGTCCGAGAAGAATGCCTGAGGCCTTCTAGGGACTTGCACCCCCCTCCCCATTCGGCTGGGCCCAGGGCCTGCCAGCTCCAAAATTCTCCCCCACCACCTGTCTGCGCTGCACCCAGTCCACAGTGCCAACCGCCCACTCCCCTGCCCGCTGGTGGCGGTCTCCAGCTCGAGAACCTGCCCCCGCCTCCATGTCAGCCGGCTGGGGGGAGGGCAGGCTGGAGCATCCCTAGTCCACTGCCCCTCACCCTTTCATGCCACCCTTTATCTGTTCCCTGCGCTCTCTTCCCCAGTAGAGTTAAAGAGGTCTAGTGGTTAAGACTTACCTCTTCTCACTACTGATGCCTGGTTCGATTCCTTGTCAAGCACCAACCCACCAGCCCTGGTTCAGTGTCCCCTGTCATCAGGGCTCAAGAGCAAAATCCAAGACATAAGTCTTTACCCTTTCAGGTATTTAAAGAATTAAAGAACAAAAAATATTTTCCAGAACTCTTTTACGAAAGGAATTCTTAAAGCTATGTCATCTATCTATGAGCTAACTCAGGATAAAAAGGCCTTCATTCACCCTTTACTGACCCTGCTCAAAATAAGGTTTGGCCTTTAAAATACAGTGAGGAATGCATACCTCAGACTATAAGTTTTATAATTCCATTTTCTAATGTTTCTCCTCTTACACTCTAGAAGTTAAGTTCTAAGATTCTAAAGTCCTGTATTTTAAACCCTTTGGGTTTTTTCTTCTATCTATACTTAGGAGCTATTAAAGGGTTAGTTTCCTGTTTGGTGTCCTAGGAAAGAAGAGATAAACAGTGGTTGTGATTGGGATGTTTATCTGACATCAAGGGACAAATTGGTCACCTGAATAAATTTGATTCAGTGTCACCCATGGCAGACTAATAGAGCATTGTCAATTGTATAGGTTTTCCCCATGCCTGAGCCTAAGATCTGGCTTTACTCTAGGCAATATATATATATAACTCTCCTGTCCTCTACCTGTTGATGTTTTGGTGTGCTATGAGTGTAATGTGTCTGTCTACATAGTACCACAAATGGGCATATTAATAAATGAGGGCTCATAAAATTTAAAGAAAACATAAAATCAAATGCCTCTGCTTTCACGTGACTTAAATAAATCTAACAAAAAAAATAAGATTTGTTCATGACATTGAAGTAAAAATATCCTTAAAATTATTAACACATGCCTTTTTCCCTAGGCAAATAGTCAATCAAGATTATGTTTGTTTCTGTAGGAAGTTTTCAAATACAATGTTCATTACTTTTACTTTTTTCTTTTTGTGCGTTACCGAGGACTGAACTCTACCTCTAAGCTACACCCCCAGTCCTATTTTTATTCTTTATTTTTAAACAGGGTCTCACTAAGTTGCAGAGGGCCTCACTAAGTAGCTGAGGCTGGCCTCGAAGCCAGATCCTCCTATCTCAGCCTCCCAAGTACTGGGATTACAAGCGTGTGCCACCACACCTGGCTTGTTCATTACTTTTAAAGACTTTTCTTTGGCAGAAAAAAAAAATGGTTTAAGACACTATGATGCTTTCCTGATATCTTAATTTTCAGGGGGTAATCTATAATTTAATTATTAAATTGAGTAAATACAAAATGATCTAATGCTTTAAAAATGCTCTTGGCTTCTTAGGATTTGAAATAACATTTCAGTCAATTAAGTGGGCTTCTAAATTGTCAGTATATAGGAAGACAATATTGTAAAACAGCTTTATTTTTGGGTCTTTACTAAAAGACAACAAAGGTTGCTGGAAATATACATTGTTGTAACCTGAGTACTAAAGAAATCCCAATTTATGCCAACAAGATAATTCAGATATGACCCTTCTGACCACACTGACTGATAAATATCTGCCATACCACCAAAGCCCCAAAAGACAAAGGGAAACCCAACAAATAAAAAAAAACATATTGTAGGTAGGCATGAGAAGATATTATAATAAAAATTAAACAAAAGAGAAAAATGCTTTTAGGTGGAAAAGATTTTGTATATCAAGATTTTGTTCTAAATGACTGAGTTTTCCCACAGGGAAATAGAAAGGTGAAAACAAATACCAGAGGGTTAAGCCAGTCACAGGAAGTTGCAAGTGATTTGTATATAAGATATATAAGAGAAAGTATAAGTGTGTAATAAGGTTAGTTACAAAAAGAAAAATTACTAAAGGGGTTTTCTAAGAGTCACATTAAATCCATTGCTACTATATTTAAAACAATTTGGTTTTTTTAAGATATTCATCTGCCTTTGATAAAGTTTTACAAATCCTGTGTCTCCTGCTATATGTTGACAATAACATTTTAAATATTTCTGCTCCCAAAAATGTACAGGCCTAATTACATTATGACCATCTTCTTTAAGCAAAGATACAAAATGGGATTCATTTTATTCCTTATAATTCTGTTTTATGTTTTTCCTAGCAAACTATATGACTGTTGTTTGTTAATGTTTAACAGAAGAGCAATACCCAGTGTTTTGAGACAATAGCCATGACCTGCAAGATAGCAAAAAGGACTGGTGAAACTGACCTTCTGGGTGTTCAACAACTGAGACTTAGAGAACAATCTGGAGATACAAGACTAAGGATAATCAGCCAAATTTGGCCCTAGTCCTCCAAGGTCAAACAGGACCCAGGGAAGAACCCTGCTAAGGCATCTGGAGCTCCAGTGAGTCATCTGACCTTCCAAGACAGGGAGATCGTGAAGATCCCAAAGGTGGAGCCATCAGCACATACTCTGCAAAAGGAGGGTCTTCAGAGAGAAAAATGTCCTCTGTACTTCAAATGAAGCCAAGTGGTCAGGAATACCATGACATGACCTGTTCTGGCAGATAGCACAACTGGTAGAGGTAAAGTTTCACCACGTATAACACTGAGGAGACTTGACTGATCTTAATAGCAAAAATTGTTAGAAAAACATGTTTTGTTTGCTCAGCATAGTGCTACCAGCTTGGTCTTAAATTGTCAGAAATAAACAGTATAATCAGAGGCAAATGTGCTATTTCAGGGGTAACAAAAAGGATCTGTACTAAAGCCATTTGTATAGTAATTCTGCCTTTAGACTCGCA
Organism: Graphiurus murinus; assembly: GCA_004027655.1. NCBI lineage: Eukaryota > Metazoa > Chordata > Mammalia > Rodentia > Gliridae > Graphiurus > Graphiurus murinus. The sequence continues at coordinate 9,740 of PVLC010038735.1, read as the reverse complement.
AAATAAATAAATAAATAAATAAATAAATAAATAAATAAATAAACAAACAATAAGATATGACACGAATACCCAAAACTTTCTTCCAGTTAAGTCTCTATAAGATACTGTAAAGTTAAACCTGTTGTTCTTGAGACTTTACAGGTCCATCAGACACTAAAAAAACATAGATTCTGTAAGTTATATCAGGAATTTCCTGGAATGTGTTGTTTTAATATTACCAATAATTCAAAAAGGATAGCTAGTTTAATACCTCATATGCAAGGATAACTGGACAATATTAGCCAATCAAAAGGAATCTTTGGATATGGTTCCTCCTGGATAGCATAGCTCCTACCCTTTCTGATTCTTTTGCTCATTTTCCTCCACATCCTACTCTTTGGACCATGCATAATCAACCCGATTATGTAACAACAACAACAACAAAAAAAAATCACTAACCGCTTTGTTAACAAGGTTCTTCTCTTGCAGACCAGAGGCCAATACATCCTCCTCCAAAACACACAAAACCTCTAAAGGTCCTCACAGTGCCGGCAACACAGCTTCCAGCCCAAGGTCTACCTTCATCCCATCGTCATGTAGGAAGTAGCCAGAGAGAATCCAGCTGCCCATTTCCCAGTATTATAAAACCTCTGGGATGTGGGCACTGTGAGGTCTGACTGTAAGGCCTGGCCAGAGGAGGCTGAGAACAAAAGACTTCAGCAACAGCAGAAAAATGCTTCTAACCATCCCCTTCTCCCTAGCCCCATAAATTTATTTGCTCTGGCCCAGTATCAAGCCCACCAGTCAGAGAAATACACGACTGCTTTTCTCTCCCTACTTCCTAATGCCCCATAAAAAGCCCATAGTCTGTAAAGAAGGGGGATCCTGACTCTCATGGACTCTCTTACCTGTCAGTCCCCCCTCCCAGACTCTACTCCAATTAAAGAGCCTGTTTTGGTCTTTATTCCCATGTTTTCTAACACTCACAAAGATTAGTGGCTGCTTTACACACATCAGAAAATGGTATACTTTTTATCTCCCTGTGGTACTGGGTATAGAACTCAGAGGCATTCTAGCTCTGAGCTACACCCACAGCCAGTTTATTTGTTTTGAAATAGGGTCTTGCTAGGTTGCTGAAGCTGGTCTAAAACCTGCAATCCTCCTGTCTTGGCCTCCCAAGTATTGGGATTATAGGTGTGTGCCACCATACCCAGCACAGTTTATACTTGAAATCTGTGAGAAGCTCAGAGCTACTCAGTCCACCCACGTCCCACACAGAAACAATATGTTGGGTTGTAATTGGACCTTTCTGTTTATATTAATCAAAAGAACAACTGAAACTAATGTTCTTGAACTCTAACCTTGAAATATAAGAAATGCCAATAAGAAAAACAAGCACGAGAAGAAGCTTCTGGTGAAAAAAGGACATAGTTAAAATCCTTTGCATTAAGGAAATGTAAAAGCAGCCGCGTGTGGTGCACACTTCTAATCCCAGTACCTGGGAGGCTGAGACAGGAGGATCAGCAGGTTTACAGCCAGCCTCAGCTACTTAGTGAGGCCCTCTGCAACTCAGTGAGACCCTGTTTCAAAATAAAGAAAAAAAAATAGGTCTGGGGATGTAGCTCAGAGGTAGAATGCCCTGGGTTCAATCCCCAGTAACACACACACACACACACACACACACTATGTAAAGGCTTGCAGCAAAGATCTGACATATAAAGGAAAGCAATGGCGATCACGCCAACTATGAAATGCGGACACAGTGCATCCTTTCCAGCAGCCCAGGACTTGCAAGTGACAGCAGTAGAGGAGCGAGTGCCATAAGAAATGTCACAGAGTTGCCAGTGGCCTGTGACAGCAACAGTGTGAAAAGAGGCCTTGTGGCCTTGTTGAGTGTTCATGGGGCAACAAAGTCTCAGTCCAGGGAGGTCACCTCAATCAGCAAAGCAAAAGTAAGGCTTTTAAAACAAAGACAGGTAGGGAGATGACCAAAACTATAATCTGCTGGGAAACTAAAAATTCTCTCAGCTTAGGTACTAAATGCTCCAGGAGAAATAATAACATCTCTACTTGAAACTCTTTTCAATGTGAACAACTGCACCAAAACTCAAACCAACAAAAATGTTAACATCAACACCCTTTACATGAATGTGAAAGATGTTAACTCCGGTTGCATTTTTTTAATCCTAATTTATTTTCTGTTATCTCATAAAACAGAAAATTTTAAACCATTCCATATTGCTTTAATATTTCATATTTTAACAAGATAAGAAAGGGTTCTTCCTACCTAATTTAAAATGGCTACATACATGTATGTCATGGATAAGAACCAAACTGTTATTTCTCTAAACAGAAGTCACCTGCTCACTAATAATCCAGCAGCACTGGAGAGAACTGGCCGTCACTCTCTAATGCCAACATTCAGTACACAGAGGAGCAGAGAGGGGACAGGAAAGAGGAAGGGACAGGCAGGGCAGCTACTGAGAGATGACAGAAGAACAGGGCCTGGCTCAAAGCACTCAGAGGGTCTGCAGCCAGGGCACACTGGCGGGAGAGGCCCGTCTCCCCTCTGAAGTGCCCCAGCTGCGCTGGAGTTTGGAGTCTCACTCCCTCCTAGGGAGCAGGCCGGCCGCTGTTCAGATTTGCTCACCCAGGCATTTCCTCTTCACCCGTTCCAGCTCATGCACTCTTCTGGCTGACAGCACCAGAGAGACTCCTAGTTTAGACAACTGGTGAGCCAGCTCCTCGCCAATTCCACTGGACGCTCCAGTCACCCACACCACCATGTCACTCAGCTCCCATTCTATTGAGGAAGGAAAAGGAACGGAGGGAGTAAATAAATTATTGGTGATTCCCACATATCAAAGATTAGCAAATAGATAAACAATACCACTTAATACAAAGGCCTAAAACGTGCAGCTTAAAAGTTTAAATGTCCTGCCAGGTTTGGTGGTACATACCTGTAATTCCAGTACTTGGGAGGCTGAGACAGGAGGATCGCAGGTTTATAGCCAGCCTCAGCTACTTAGTAAGGTCTCCACAACTCAGTGAGACCCTGTTTCAAAATAAAGAAAAAAAATAGGGCTGGGGTGTAGCTCAAAGGTAGGATACCCCTGGGTTCAACCCCCAGTACCACAAAGAAAAGAAGAAGGAGGAGGAGGAGGAGGAGAAGAAGAAGAAAAAACAACAACCAAGAAGCCAGGCATGGTGGTGTACCCCTATAATCCCAGCAGTGCTTGGGAGGCTGAGACAGGATTAATCACAGGCTAGACACCAGCCTCAGCAATTTAGTGAGACCCTGTTTCAAAAATAAGAAATAAAAAAGGTTATGGGGTAGCTTAGAGGTAGAATACCCCTGATTTCAAACCCTAGGATGGTGGTGATGATGATGATGGTGATGATGGGAGGAGGAGGAGGAGGGGGAGGAGGACGACAATGATGATGACGGTGACGACGACCAAGAGCTGGCATGTTGGTACTCACCTTTAATCCCAGCTACTCTGGAAGCTGAGGTGATAGGATTGCAAATTCAAAGCCAGCCTGGCCAACTTAGTCACATGCTTTCTCAAAATAAAATAAAGTCTGAGGATGTATCTTAGTGGTAGAGTTTTTGTCCACCATTCATGAGGCCATGGGTTTGATTAGCAGTACTACAAAAAACTTAAAATAAATTCAAAGAAGCCAAGTAGTTGGCACTGGGACAATAGGAAAGCTGTTTTGAGGGCATTTCAGGAATCAGAAAGACTTCATCCATCGCAGGATCAAACATGTAAAAGTGCAACGTCACCTTAATAGCTGGACCTTGATCAAGGGCTCGGTCCCGCTGGAACCCTGCAAGGCAGATGATTCCAAAAGAAGGAACGCATGGCATTTCCCACTTTGCATTATTATATTCTGGAAATGTGGGGTGCTTTGGGTTTTGCTTTCACATTAATTATAAAGGAAAATTTCTTAGAGACACAAGATGGCTGGACAGATTGTGATTCCTCAATGTTAGCTGAAAAAGACAATGTCTCAACTTGCCTCAGATATTCATTAACCTCTTTACAAACATTCATGAAATGGACTTTGCAAGTTTAGCTACTAAGCCAAAGAAACTTAGATCTACTATTTTATCTATGAGTAAAGAAAGCTTTAAGACAGATAGTTTCTCTCTCTCTCTCTCTGAAACCCCTCCTCCTTGACTCCACCACACATTAACTAACTCTAGCTGCCTGAGAATAAGATAAGAACACTGCTTACAGGAGCTAAAATAAATAATGAAGATTTAAACTGATGAATAGAGACTCCTCTTTGTCATTAACCTTTAACATTGTTTTTGTACTAAAAGAATTTTTATATACATATTATATTCTATAACCTTTGCTGTTTTCTTAATCCCATCAAATACTATGGGAAATGACTCTTCTAATTAAAGATGTACCTAGTCAACTTTAGGAAAAATAAGTCTGTAAAAATTCCTGTTCAATATGCCTCACTGTAAAAGACAGTATAAAAACTGCTATTAACATGAATTAAACAGATGCGCTTCAACACTGCGGGCGGTGTGAGCATATTCTCGTGACCTCGTCTTGATCCACACCTATGGATGGCCCCCAACATAAAAGTGTAACCTTTCACTCAAAGAGAGAGCCCCTGGATACCCTGATCCCACAGGGCCACCTAGGAAATTGTTTCTCCAGGATTTTTTCCCACATATGCAACCATCCAGACCTTCAGAGGCCGTTGAAGCCATAGCCCAAGCTACCTGGCTATTGCTCAAGTCCTGGTAGACATTGGTGTCATCCTGTGGTGGCTATTTTACAGACATGCAGAATGCATGCGTTATGGGTCATGGGTACTTACACCAAGATGTCAAAAGAATGCTTGGGAGGCCAGGCAGTGCGAGGCTGGGTCAGAGTCCCTGCAACCAGCCCCTGAAACAGTGATGAGTGATGCCAAAGCTGCAATGGACACCCCAGGAATTTTAGAAATGCCACGAATGTGAAAAGTCTGCTGAAGGGAGCTGCAGGCGGCTAGCAGAGCCAGCTTTAAGGTACCTGTCAACTAAAACCTGAGTTCTCTCACATGTGCTGCTCTTGTCAGTTTTGTACTCTGGACTTGTGCTGGGGTTGTTCTGGATCAAAGTGCAATATGATGAAGAAAATAGTTCAAACAATCAAATGTGCTCTTGTGAAGCTATCAGTACAAATGTCAATATTATGAACAGGGAGGGGGAGAGAGCAGGCTGAAATCCAGAGGGAAACACACCAGGTGCACATGTATGCTTTGTGTGCATGTGTGTTTCCATCACATTATGCCTCAACATGATATACTGTTACAATGCACCAATAAAAGTATATTAAATTTTAAAATTTATTTTTAGTGACCTTAACTTTTAACTTTTGCATCATATGAGAAAATTAGTTTACTAGCTGCTAAATATTCATTCAGATAATATCTATATTTTTCCTTTTCAGACATAATTTTGACAGATTGAGTAACTTTTCTAGAATTATATCATAAAAATATAAGCCAGTTTTATTTAACTGTCCAAGTTCAAGTTAACATGAAAGCACTGAAGACCAAACACAAACATTCACAAGGCGCCAATGGCAGCACATAGGCACCTGCAGTCAACCTGCTGAAACTTGGGGTGCCTTGCTTAACCTTGGAAGGTGGCCAAGAGAGGTTTCAGAGAGCCCCAAGAATGAATGAAGACCCCAGCAAGCCCCACCTACCATGTCACAACTCTAAGGACATGTCCCCATAGCAAGCCCAGCTGCCTTAAGATAACAAACTCTGATATGCCTTGAGCCCCATCAGGACCTGGGAGAGGACCAAAACATCCTGAATCATCTTGTGACTACTGGGCTGATGTTATCACCATATACCTCCTCCTACCCACCCCTCACAAAAGTCTCCTGTAGAAGAGGAGCCATGAACTCCCAAGGACGTCTCTCACTCTGGAGATGACCTGATTCTCCCTTGAATATGACTTTCTTGCTTGCCTAAGTAAACCTGTCTACTCTTTGTCTTGGAAATTCTTTTCCAACCTGCAGCCATTGCCACAACAAAACTGAGGGATCAAGCCAGAGAAACTCCTACCATTAATGCATTGTAGTGTGTTTGAGATTCCTGATTTTTAAAAAAGAAAGGGGTTGTGGGTGAAGTTCAGTGGTAGAGTGGTTTCCTAGAGTGCTCCAGGACCTAGGTTCTATTCCCAGTCCTCTCTCCACCAACCACCCCCCCAACACACACACACACACACACACACACACACACACACACACACAGAGTCCACCAAGCACAGTCATGTAATTAAATAGTTTTATAGCAGGGGTCTTGCATATGTGATGTGTATTTTCTATGAATTCAATGTCAGCGCATTAGGTTTCTGCCCAAAAAATCCCAAAAGAGAAGAGAAATATCATGGAATGAGATTTTTTGTTGGGTAGGATTGGCCTTTCTTTTGGGCACAAAACACTGCACTATTCCTTTTTCTTTTGTCAGTCCCCAAGAACCAATTCTCAAACCCCTGTCTAAAGCCTTTTAGAGAACAAGGCCTATCCTCTGGGCTACTCGCTGTATCACGTCCAAACAAGCTTCATCACGAGATTCAGGTATGTTCATGCTGGAAACTTGGTTCTCCAAAACCCCACTTATGGTCCTCAAGGATCCAGAACCTAGCTTTTGGCAGGTCATTTAATGTCTCTAAACATCACTTTCCCAATCTAGAAAACAAGAAGGTTTATTTTGTAAGAATTTTGTAAAGATCAGAGGCTATATTTGTAAAGTGCTGAGCATACTGCCTACATAGCTCGCTGACTTGCTATCAAGTAAACAAGCATATATTTATATATATATATATATATATATATAAACAGGACTACCAAATAGAAAGCAAGGCACAGGCAAAAGTGGATGGCAAGTGGGGGTGGGGGTACATGCTTGCATTCCCAGTACTTGGGAGGCTGAGACAAGAGGCCAGACTCAGCAACTTAGTGAGGCCCTCTGCAACTTGGTGAGACCCTGTTTCCAAAATAAAAAATAAAATAGGGCTGGGGGTATATCTTGGAGGTAGAATGCCCCTAGGTTCAATCCACAGAAGCCTGAGGAGACAACTTAGCTTGCTTGTTTGCTTGCTTGCTTTTTCTTTCTTTCTTTCCTACTGGGGATTGAATCCAGGGATGTTCTACCTCTGAGTTACTTCCTCAGCCCCTTTTCTTTTTTCTTTTGAAACAGGTTCCCTCTAAATTACAGGGTGCTGGCCTCTTACCTGGGCTCTGGCCTCTTTCTCAGCCTCCCAAGTGCTGGGATTACAGGCATGTGCCACTGCTGTAGCCTCTTTACAAGGAGACTTCCTTCCAGGCAGGGGAGCCCTCATTGTTTCCCCAAGTATCCTCCCCCTACACTGACCCTGAATTTCAGTGATTGCTGTTAAGAAGTGGAGTCCTCGCTGGGCGTGGTGGCGCACACTTGTAATCCCAGCATTCGGGAGGCTGAGACCGGAAGATCCGGGTTCGCAGCCAGCCTCCGCTATCTAGTGAGGCACTCCGCAGCTTAGTGAGACCCTGTTTCAAAATAAAGAATAAAAAAAAAATAGGGCTGGGGGATGTAGCTCGGAGGTATAATGCTCCTGAATTCAATTCCCAGTACCGAAAAAAAAAAAAAAAAAGTGGAGTCCTGAGGGCGCCGAGCATTCCAGTGCTCTTGATAGTTTGACATCTCCAGGAGAGGTGTCCTAGGCTGCAAAGCAAGTAAGCCTCTGCCATCTTCCAAACAGGAGAGATGAAAAAGAGGCAGAATCGCCTCCTTAATCCGGACTCCTCCTCCTCCACCTGCCACCCGAGAAAGGCGCATCCTGACAACCTCAAACTTGCAACTAAGCGGCCAGAACCCAGCTCCGGACCTCGGAGGGTCCTCACCTGGGCGTCGCCCCTGCCACTCGGCCCACATCAGGGTCAGGTCGCCATCCGCCCACGCGAGGCGCAGCAGCTGCACCACGAGGAAGAGCAGCGCGCTCAGCGCCGGCAGCCAGAGCAGCAGCTCCCAGTTCATCGCGGACTCGGACCAGGTTAAGCGGGCTCACACCTGCCCGCCTCAAGCCCTAAATATCTCACCAGCGCTGCCTCCCAGCTCTGCCCCGCGGGTGGGGAGGAGGAGGGGCCTGGCGCTCCTGTCAGCCTGCTGGAGTCCAGAGCTCCGAAGCCGGCATTCACAATCAGCAGGATTGAAGCGTAGCCCTCTGGAAAAAAGGCACCAATGACTCAATTACTTGAGGATATAGCTGTTGGTACCAGCGATCCCCTGGACTTCTGATGACAAAGAGTCTTTTTAAACATACTTTTGAGGGGTAGTGCTTTTAAAGACTCTGGTGCCTGGAGGAGAAACATTCTCTGTGTGTGGAGTAGGGGTACTGGGGATTAAACCTAGGGGCATTCTACCACTGAGTGACACTCCCAATGCTTTATATCTTTTATTTTGAAACAGGGTCTTGCTAACTTGCGGAGGAGGAACTGCTAAATTGCTGTGCCTGGCCTCGAACCTGATATCCTCCTGACTCAGCCTCCCAAATACTGCCAAATACTCCCAAATACATGCCTTCTAACTTTGAAGGCAGTCTGTTCCTTCCCTTCCCTTCTTCAGCTTGTCTTTCCTTTTCCTCTGTCTTTTTTTCTCTTTCTCCTTCCTTCCTTTCTTTCTCCACCCCTTTCTTTGGCAGTACAAAGAATGGAACACAAAGCTTTGCACATACTAGGCAAGTGCTCTACTACTGAGCAAGACCCCCAGCCTCATACTCATCTCTCTCTCTCTCTCTTTTTTAACCTAGGTAAATCAAACAAAGCATGGCACCACCACCTTAAGCACCCAATTAACACAGTCACTGAGATGCAATGGTCATGTCAACTTTGGTCGGGAAAGCACATGGCAGTGACACTTGCCCATGTCTGGACTGGAAAGCGCAGCTTCAGAGAAGACTGTCAGGAGTTGTAGGTCTAGGAGGAGGGGCTGCATAGCCACCCACAGGACTGGAGTCCAGGGGCTGTGCCTACTGACACCCTGTGCAAATGACCTCATGATCTGGACCCAGGAAGAATGACTAGGGAGGTTAAAATGAGGAAATACCTGTGGAAGGGGCAGTACAGGAATTGTATCGATTCTTTCTTTTATAATTATTGGTATTAGTTGAATCATTTCTTGGAGTCTGTCTTAGTCAACATTTTAGTCACTGTGGTCCAAATACCTAATGAACACAACTTAGAGGAAAGATTTTTTTGCTCATGTTTTTAGCGGGTTTGGAGGTTTTAATCCATGAACAGCCAGCTCCGAAACACTCCGTGGCAGTGGCCAGGCATGGCAGGGCCAAGTGAAGCAAAGAGAGACAGGGGAGGCACAAGATATACAGTCCCCAAGCCACAACCTCAGGGACTCACTTCCAGCCCAGCCCTGCCTCCAAAGCTAGCTGCATTGCTTAACACAGCAATGCAATGGTGTGGACTTGGTCTGGGACAAGTCACAAGATTTGGAGGGCATAAATAAAGACAGACTGTAACAGACTCCAACTTGAAAGAGAGGGAATCTGTTCATTAACTTCTGTATTCTGTACCAAGTGTTGCCCTTGCACATGAAAACAGTAAAACATATTTAAACTGTAATTGATCAAGAAATTGATGTGATCTACTTCAAGATCATCAAAACAAGATGTGAAAGCACTAAACTTTGATCCTGCCTGATTGTTTACCCCAATTGCAACCAGGAAAAATATTACTTAAGGGTCA
>PVLC010038734.1:0-14594 GCA_004027655.1 Graphiurus murinus | reverse complement strand
CTGGGGTCCCTCCATGGACCCCAACTCATGGCTAGCGAAGAAGAAAGTGCGTGACTCTCCACGTCTTTGGGGGTCTCCTGGAGAGGCTCCCCCAGCCCCAAGCCATCCAGAGGAAGGACAGCGCTCTGCTCTGGACGCCTGTGGCTGCCGCTCTGCCCCCCGGCGGGCGCCTGCCTGGCAGCTCCAGGGGGCAGCTGAGTAAGCCTGGGAGGGGGAGAGCGCGGCTCTCGGGAGGGGCCGAGGGGTCATGGAGAAGCTGGCTTCCTCCTCCTCTTCGGGCTGCCCAGATGGAGCAGCCAATCAGCTGCCCCTGAGCCCAAACTTGCCTTTCAAGGCAAGCGGGCAGGGAGCTGGTGCGCCGGGGCGGCTGCCAGGCCAGGCCTGTGCAGGCCCTGACTTTCTGCATGACCTTGGGCTTCTAGGCCTCAGTTTCCCCTTGTCTGAATGGGGCGGGGGAGCAAGGGCGATGGTGGTCTTGCTTTGTTCCTCTAGCTCTGGGGCTCCCGAGAGGTGGCCCCCTGGGGAGCCCTGGTGGGGAGCCCGGCTGCTTCTGGTTCTACCAGAGGCTCCAAAAATTGGGGTCCTTATATTTTATTTTAACAGAAGTGCAGCTCCTGTGTAAGTGTTGCCCTGTCTGCTGCTCTGCTGTTTGGGCGGATCCACCCCGGGGAGCAGAAGGCTTAGGACAAGGGTCCCTCTCCCAAGAGCTCGAGCTACACAGTGGTGACACTGAGGCCGAGGAGGGCGGCCAGAGCAGCAGGCAGCGGCTAGCTAGTCCCACCGGGCGCCTCAGTTTCCCCCTTGGCAAAACGGAAGGGGCACCTCCCTCCCAGGGGAGCGCTTTGTAAAGCGTAAAATGCCGCCAACAAGCCCGGGCTTGTTCCTGTCATTAGGACTTCCGATTATTGCTTTTCGAACACCCGCTCTAATTGTCAGGGTCAAGATTTAGACAGCATTTCACGCATGGCGTCAGCTTTAATTTTCCCATTAGCCTGTGAGGGGCTGAGGCCCTGCTTCGAAAATAAGAAGCCAGAGTCCAGACGGCAGATCAGCCGTTTGGGAGCCTAATTACAGATGGCACCGGCCCGTGGACCCGGCCACTGGACAGCCCTGTCCCCCGAGGAGCTGCTGAGGCTGGCGGGCGAGGGAGGGGAATGGGCGTACAGAAGAGAGATTTGCCCCTTCAGGTGGGAGGTGGCCCCCCATCTTGTAGACTTGGGCTGCTGGGGCTTAGAGGGCTTGAGCGAGGCCTGGCCAAGGAGCCGCAGAGGCAGAGGTTGGGGTCAAAGCCGGCTTTCTCCCCCGCCCTGATAGATGGCGCGGGCAGGTGCAGACAGACGCCCAGGATAGGTCAGCAGTTGCCATTTGGGGATCTGGAGGGGCCTGGGGGCTGGCCAGGGAGCCACGGTACACATGAGGTCAGGCCCTTGCATCTACCTCATCTTTAGCTTATTTGGTATCGGCAGAGGGACAGTACAGCTGGCCAACAACCTGCTAATTATAGCGGCTCAAGTATTTGAACCGTGAGGTATTGAGTACCTCTAAACCACGTCCTGGTTTTTTTTTTTTTTTTTTTTTTGTACCCACTAACCCTTTAACCTTTTCTTCCCGACCGCAAACTCCGCCCACCACGCCCTCCCGTCCCGGGCAGAGGCCAGCATGGGACCGCTGCCCCAAGTCTTACGTTGGCTGCAAGCGTCTGCGTCGAGCTCCTCCTGTCCTCCTGGACTCCCGACTGCGCTTCTTCCTAAAAAGTTAGTGGAAAAGTGCATTTTCTTAATTATGAGAGCCCGGTCTTCGTGACACGTAGACATTGTCTGCAGTGGTCAAGGCGGCCCTCCCCGCCGCCTCCAGACTCTCTCGTCGTGACCTGTGTTTTCTGACATCACCTTGCTTGTCCAACATTTGTATGTGCCAGGTACTCCTGCAAGCACTGCACACATTTTGCTTTTCTTTGAATACTTACAGCAACCTATGCAGGCAGTATTATTATTATTTTTTTATTCCTCATATTTCAGAAGGGGGAATCTGAGTCCCAGGGTCATACCTGCCTTCCTAACTGGGACAGAGCAGGGCCTAATGTCCAGCCAGCCACAGCCAGGCGTCAGGGGTCTGTCTGCCTGTGTCGTCGTTGGCCTTGAGCCGGGCTCCCAAGCTCTTCGCAAGCCCCTGTTCTTGGAGGAACCCCTTTTTGTTCCCTAGCAAATGGTCCTAGGGTTCCCTGTGAGTCTGGGGCCCTCCTGTGTGGAGCCCTGAACCCATCTCTGAGCTCCCCCGCCCCTTTCTGACTTTGCTACCTCCGTGAGCACCTGGACTCAGGAGCTTGTGAGCTGTTCATCCTTTCTCCTGCTGGCCTCTATCCACAGGGACCCCAAAGTGTTTTGTCCTGCTGCCTCGGGCACACAGTAGGTCTGCAGGCAGCGGGTGTGGCACAGGCGGTGTACTCCCGGTCCTCACACCTGTTGAGCAGTTTCTTCTCTCCCTCCCAGGTGACCCGGAGGAGACACAGCTGCTTTCTCCCAGGAAGGGAGCAGGTGCCTGGCCCAGGATCGGATCAAAAGGTCGGAAAAAAAAAAAATGATCTTTTTACCCCTCCTAATGTGTCAATTTAGACAATTCGCCAATTTGTAAACATCTCAGAATGGAACTAATGTGAGTCCTTTATTCCGCAGCTGGGGCTCACTGCCCAGCGGGGCAGTGAGCCGGTGGACCAAGGAGGCGCCTCTGCCCTTCCCCAGGATGGCCACCCACCTAGGCTGACCTTGGAGAACCAGCATCCTGGCTCTGTGCCCTGCCAGGTACGTGGGCTCTCCTCTCTCACACCTGGAGGAGAAAGTCCTCATTGCTCTTGTCTGTGTGTCACAGGGAACCAAGGGAAGTCTTAAAATCTATTACTATGATGCAAGAGGGTGGGGGTGGGAGAGGGCAGGCCCCCCTTAGAGGAGATGGGTGACCTTGGACACATGACAACACCCCCCCCATCTGTGGGATGGGGACAGAGAGGCTCAAATGTTGCCTTGATGCCTAAAACAAAACAAAACACAAAATGTCTGGCACAAGGGGGGTTCCCAGCATAAGTGAATGGGGGCTCTTATTTTAGGGGGATCTGTCTCTCCCAAGGACCCCCTTGAAACCCCTCTTGCTTTTGAGAATGAAGAGGGAATACAAGGGAGGGCCAGAAGGAGGTGGGATCCTAGGGGCTTTTTTTGGGGGTGACTGTCTAACTTTATTGGCATCATCTGAATTGATACAGGCTTCGCAAGGTGTGTTCATCTCTGTGGGGGATTGCCCAGCCCACAGGTCGGATGCAGGGAACTCCTTTCTGGTACTGTATTTTATTTTTATTTATCATAAAATAAAACACCTTTGTATTCCTGGAATACTGATAATCACCTCAAGGTATGCACAGGAACCAAACCCAGTCCCTAATGAAACGCCATGTGATAAACAGCAGGAAAGATGGTTAAGGGCCAGGCGTGCAGGCAGAGGACTAGTTAGTGAACCCGTCTCACTTTTTTTTTTTCTGCACAAAGTCATGGTTGGAAGAAGCAGGTCTCCATGTTAAGTCTCAGGGAGACATTTCACCAGGTAACTGATGAGTGTTTTGTGCAGTTGAGAGGCGGCATGGAGGCTGGACAAGCCTTTACCGCTTGAAGTTGGTTTAGTTTTGTGTTCTGGGGGCTACTAAGCCTTGAGTCTTCCTCTGCAGATAGGACCATAATGTCCCACCCTGCCACAGAGCCCTGCGGGGGCTCAGGGGTTCTGACAGCTGGCAACAGCTGCAGGAACCTGAGCAGCTGGGAGAAAGAAAGGGGCTTCTGATGGGGGGGGGTCTTAGACATGGGGTGGGCCCAGGCCAGCCAAGATTGCTCACGGAGCTGACAAGTTAGCAATCCTAATGCCTTTTAGCTACGGCCCCTCTGGGTTAGAATCTGGGAGGAAACACGGCAATTGTGTGTTCTGATCGGGCTGTCAGGTGACACCCGAAGGCCCCGGCTCTTTGCCAGCGAGCCTGCTCGGCTGTTGGTGCACGTGAGCTGCTGTGTACCCTGTTCTCTAGAGGCCTGTGTCCCCCTCTCCAGGACCTATCTCATGTCACATTCCCCCGGAGTTCTCATACTAGTCGGCTAATCCCCGAGAACATGGGCCAGGGCATTAGCTTTCGGGCCTCTTAAAGACCAAAAAGGAAAGCCCTTCCCCCCCCCCCCCCCAGTCATGGGTGCATTGCAGACATGCTGGACAAGCGGCTCGGGAGGGATTTGGGGCTGTGGGTGGTGAAATCATAGCCGCAGGGACGCACCTGCTGGTCTCATGTCACTGACAAGCAGCTTGGAGACCGGGGCTCCAGCGTTAGAGCGTATAAAATTAAAAAAAAAATAAGATAAAAAAAAAAGGAATGATTAAAAACATGAATCCCCCGGGTCTGCAGAGCTTGCTTTGGGCATATGTAATTGGCTTCTAATTCGTCAGCCCAAATGCTCTTTGCGTTTGTAAAAACGACAACAAAAACAACCCCCCCCCAATCATAACAAACCAAAAAAAAAAACCCTCATGAAATGTTTATTTAAATTACATAAGCAATGCATTGATCATTATATACTCACTAGTTAAAAAAAAAAAAACAATCAAACATGCAGAGAAAGCTAAAGCTACCTTTAATCCTTCCCTCAATCTCAGCTTTCTCCCCCCTCCCCAAATGAACTGTCTCACTCAATTTCAGGTGTGTGTGGCTCCAGATATTTTTTTCTGTGCATTTGCATGTGTACATAAATATACCTGCAAAATATATTACCGTGTTCCTATTTTACATAGACTGTATCAAGGTATACATTTCCCTTTGCAGTTCCCCTCGGCTTGTTTGCCTTCCCTCAAGAATCTGCCTGGAGATAATAAAGATCAACGCCATTCCTTATACCAGCACCTCTGTTTCCTGGAATTCGTAGCCACAGGAGTTGATTTAACCACCTCGCTGCTGTAGCCAAGAAGCCCAGTTCCTTCCCCCTGGTGGGGATGGACGGCGGTAGCAGGTGTAAGTAATTGCCGAGGTCTGGAATTGGGGAGTGGGCTTGCGAGTGTTTATGACATTAATACAGGCGAATATACGAATGCATAAATTAGCAAACTAAAAGGGGACACGCTTGGCTACATGATGAGAACGTGTTTATGAACAAAGGATCGTGATTAACCCAGTTCGGCACGGAATACTGAGGTCCATTAAAAGACAATAGGTCTCTGCTGTTTCATTCTTTTTAAGAGCTGTTTAATATTCCGGGGTATGTCTGCGCCATTGTGGATTACACCCCCCGCCCCATTGTTGAAACCCCAGCTGTATGTCCTCTGGAGGAGGAAGAATGTAGGAGATAGAAGCTTTGCTTTTTCAAAGTCCTAGTTGTCAGGGTAGGTTTGTGGGTGTCCACTATGTTATCTTAACAACAACCAAAAAAAAAAAAAAAAAACCCTAATACATAAATAAAAGTGGTCTTGGCACTGATCAGGGAAGAGGCCATGTCAGAAACCGACATTTTAATTAATAGGATTCTGCTCAACTGATGTCCGATAAAAACACCCTGCGCCGTCCCCATTTTTCGTCATTACTAAATGACCCTGCAGAGAGCGTTCTTCAGCTGAACCTGTAAACACATCCCCAGCCGCATTTACCCCGACTTCTTAGAGGTGGGATGGCTGGGTTAAACGGTTTGCACAAGTTTATTTTCATTGAGTGATCTTTCTAAAATGCCATTTGGACCTTGTTACTGTCTTGCCTTCAATCCTCTATCTGACTTCCCGGAGCTTCCGGGACATAGTCCAAAAAGAATAAAAAAAAAAAAGAAAGAAAGAAAAAAAGAAGGAAAAAAAAAAAAAAAAACACCTTAGCTTGGCATGGTCTGGCTGAATAAAACCTGCCTATAGACCTTGTGCCCTTACCCCATTTCCTGGTGGGGCACGCAGCAGCCCCACCTGGGCTTTTCACATGTCAGCCTTTCGGCCTGCTTGTCCTTGACCATCAAGAGCAGGCCTGCCCCCCTGCACCATGGCGAAGCCGGGGTGAGCTGTGTCTTCCCCTCCACCGCACCCTGTCCCTGAGATTGCTTTGCTTCTGCAAGTCGGAGAGAATATTTGCATTTTTCTACAATCAACAACAGTGACCAAATGTTAATCACCCTTTCTTTTGTCCCTTGACAGAAGCCCCCGGCTCCTCCTCCATGTTCCGTTGTTTGAGCCTGATGCCCCCTAACTGAAAACCACCTCGCTTTCTCTTTGGTCCGGCGTCAGAGGGTCCCGTTGCCTGCTCTATGGCGCTGGGTGAGTCTGCAGATTGCTGTTAACACTGTGTGTGCACGCACAAGCACACACACACACACACACACACACACACACACACATACATACACGTGCCCGGGGTGGGGGCACCACATTCCCACCGTCCCCTCCTGCTGTGTAGCTCTGGGGCAGCTGTGTCGGGGCGGGGGTGGGGGGCGAGGTGTAGTCACTCCTGAGGAGCCCGCAAGCTGTAATGTCTGCCTGGAGATTGCAGATCTATCTTTACAGCGTGTTCCCTGTCAGATCAGCAGGAGGAAGGGGCGCAGGTGGGCAGCTGGGGTGACGGTGAAGGCTCTAAGGACAGGACAGGGCAGGGTTGAGAGTGGGTGCTTCTGCCTTAGTGACAGGGTCATGTTCTAGAAGGGGCTCAGGTCGAGGGGCCAGGACGCAGGGTCAGCACTGCCTTCGAGGGTGGAGGACTCGGTGTGCCTGGAGGGACGAAAGGAGTGACTAGAAGTGTTTGTGGGGGTTTAGGGCCCTTTCTCCCTCCTGGGAAGGGGGATTAAGGGGGCAATCTCAAGGAGCCAGCCCTCCTGCACTCAAACCCAGCTACAGGACATAGAGCTGTGTGTCCTTGCTAAAACCCGACGTATTTCTGTGCCTTGGTTTCCTGATATAAAATGAAATTAAAAAAAAAAAAAAAGCAAAAGAAAAGAGAAAAAGAATCACAATCTCCCTCACACAGGGCTATTGAGATCTCAATGAGAAAATAACGCAGATAAATCAGCCAGTACAGTAGCCTACGCAGCACACCCAGCAAAATCTGCGGTTTTTCTGTCTCATCCATCCCGGGTGCTTTACCCCCCCCCCCCCGCCACCCCCCCGCAGGCAGCAGCAGCAGGACCAAGCAGGAAAACAAAGAGGCAGATACAGCCGACCTGCGCCCCTCTAGGGCGGGGCAGGCGCCCCCAGGGCCACCTCGTGGCTTGGCTCAAATACCTGGGTGCAGGGGCTGCCCCCCGCCACGTGTAACTGAGCTCTCCTGAAAAGTTTGGTGAGAGTTTATTTTGTTTTTATACAAATACATCTGAAAAGTTAGACTGTTTTTCAGGCAGCCTTTCCCGGCTCCTATTTTATGGCGTTTGGCAAGGCAGGCTCTGAAGGAACAGTGGTCGCAGTCTCCAGAGGATATCGACTGCTGGAAAAAAAAAAACCCTGGCTAAAACCTGACGTCTCCTCCGTTTCACAGGAAATCCTCTGTGGGCCGGACCCCGTCTAAATGAGGTTTTTGTGTGCGGGGGCAGCCATACCTAGTGGAGAGTAGGGTGTGCTTGCTACCCTTCACACAGAAGTGACTCCTCGGCCGCCGCTGCCCACAAAGGTGGTCCTTCATTGGGACCCTGCTCTGAGGGTCTTTGCAGACCTGTGCAGGTCTCTGCAGTGTAGCCCCAGATTTTTATGCTGAAACCCCAATCTCCTGCCTTCTTCATGCGTGGAGGAGGGAGCCAGGCTCTATCTGTGGCTGGAGCAAAAGGAATTATTAGTGTACATGGGGGTGGTAGCGTGTCCCCTTCCTGCTCAGCAGGGGTACAAGGGCTGCTGTCCTGGGGTCTCTGCTCCTGGTTAGGGATTTGGATCAGTGACTTGCCAAATTCATCCCGAAGGCCCCAGAGCCCTTTCTATTCCCGCAGCCTCTCCCCACACCAGAAGTGTTTATTCGTACAATTTCACACGAGGGTGCCTTCTGGCTCCAAGCCCCTCATTCCCCCCTCCCCGTGTCATGCCACAGAGACAGCAACACAAATGGCATTGTCATGTCACCAAACGTTTTCGCCTCGAGACTTTCAAATCAGCCCTTTAATAAATGAAGACAACAGCGGCAACCATAGGAAAAAAAAAAAAAAAAACCAACCAAAAACCCGGAGCTCAGAGAACACAAACGGTTTCTGCACAAGGCCTGCAGTGTCCACACGGGCGGCCAGGGCAGTCTGTCTGTCCTCTGGCCCATGGCGAGCCAGCCAGCCGGCGCAGGCTCACCTGCGGCACGATGCTGCCTCCTCACGGCAGGCTAAAGCAGCTGACCCCCAGGCCAACAGATTAGGCTCGCAGGAGCAGGACAATTAGGCAGCGGCCACAGAGGCTTGTTTCTCGAATGACACTACCCTTCTCGAAATCTTTTTGCCCCCCATGGAGGTGCATCCCTGCCCCTGAGTATGAGCCAGGCCAGCCTTGCTGCCGACACACGCTGGTACATGTACACAGACACCCCCGTGTACATACACACACACACGCACACACACACATGTGCGTGGACCGGGGACAAAACCAAGAAACTCCGTTAGAAACCGCAGCACATAGGCTCTCATAAATGCCCCTCGCCCCCCCCCCCCAGCCCCTGGGAACCTCACCCCTGTGAATAGGCCAGGAGAGGCAGCTTGGGGTGCATCTAGCTTGGGGTGCGTCCCCCAATGCAAGCCCTTTGGCCCCACTGCAGGCCAGCACCTCAACGTGCCAGATCCCAATCACTCACCCCCATTTCTGCTCCTCTCCCTCACCCCCCCAACCCCTGCAACAGTCTGTCTGCTCACCAAAGGTCTGTATGCCTTTAGCATTTTATCCTGGGGCAAATTATGTGCAAAGCTCACACATTCTTGCCCAGACCCCCCAGCCTGCCCCTCCTGGCCAGCCCTACTGGCTTGTTTAGGACTTAGCACCCTGGTTTTTTTTATTTTATTTTATTTTATTTTTATTTGAAGGCCTAGAGACGCAGAGATCTGTGCTGCAGCCCCCCCTCCTCCCCCAGCCACGTAGTGACCCATCTGACTCTGTCCGCATAGGCGCCTCCCCTAACAGGGGTCTCCGTTTCCTGCCCCCCGCCCCCCGGGCAGCCGGCTTGGGGACCCCCACATGGAGCAGTTTTCCTCAGCCCTCCCTCACCCCCACGGCCCTTACGTCTTTGCAGGCTGCCCGATGGCTCTCCTTCCACTCCTCTGCAAGCCGTGCTGGATGGAAGCCCCCCGCCCCACTGCAGGGACAGGTTGCAGGGCCTCTCCACTTGTCTGGAGCACCTCTCCCCTGCTCCTTGGCACCTGGGCCACAGCCCTTTGCCCTGCTGTTCTGCCAGAAGCCCAGGGGAGGGCGCGGTGCTCCCCAAGGGGGGGCCGCTGCTCCTCCAGGTCTCTGTTAAGCAGCTCTGAGCCCTCTTTTTTTTTTTTTTTTTTTTTTTTTTTTTATGGCCCCTTCGCCAGTTGCCAGGGAGAAGATTCTCTATGCAAAGCCCCCCTGCTTTTTCTGCCGCAGCCGCTGGCTGGCTGGCTGGCTGGCCCAGGTCAGCCCCGTCACTGCAGCAGCGACAGCAGCAGGCAGCTGCGTCAGGGCTGGGGGGCTCCCGAGCCAGACAGACCGATTAACTCCCACTCCCCAACTCAGAGACCATGGCAATTCCCTTGACTTTTCAGGCTCGGATTTTTTTTTTCCCCCCTGTGATATGGAGATGCGAATTTCTCTCTCATCGGCTTAGAGAGGGGACTGGATGAGATAACAGTAGCCTAGCACACATCAGACGCTTCATAAATGCTTATGGAGTTGACGGCAGGACCCAGGGAAGGGAGGGAGGCATGTAACAAGTGTCATAAGAAAGAAAACAGCCTGGCCTTTTGAGACCCCGCACCGAATACGAACGAGAATTCCTCCTAGCAGTCCCCCTCTGCCGGCTTAATCGCACAAATCAAGTCAGCCGGAGGCAGCCCCCCGGCCTGCGGGGCTCGCTGTAGATACAGCAGGCGGCAGGCATGACTCGCAGACCCTACGTCTGCGTTTAAGAGACCCAGTATTTACACTGCATACAACGGCACCCAGGGCAAAGCAGAAAGACGCAAAGGAACATTTTTTTCCCCCTGCCATTTCTGTGAGAGGCCAATTTCCACTTCCAGAGAGGAAGGGGCCTGGGGCCGAAGACCCTGCAGGGTCCAGGCCTCCCAGAGACCGTGGGGAAGCAGCCCCCCTCCCCCTTCACTGTTTCTCTAAAACGCCGCAGTGCACCTACCTTCCCGGGCCCGGACCTGACCCGAGAGAGGCTGGGGATGAGGTGATGCCGGTCGGCTTCCCGTCTCCCTGAAGCTCAGTCAGTCTGGTGGGGGAAACAGAGGGAAGAAGGCACTATAAATCAAGGTGATCAAGGAAAATAATGACAGCTGGGATTCTTGGAGCCCCAACCAGGAGCCCCACAGCTGAGCTAGCTGCAGAGAGAACTCACCAAGCCAGGACCCAGAGCACTAGTCTCATGATCCCCATTTGATTGATGAAGAAACTGAGGCAGAGAAAGGCAAAGTCCCATACTCACCGTCTCTCAGCTGGTGTGAGATCAGGCCAGGATGGAACCCCAGGCTCTCCGAGGCTCCCCACCACACCCTGCTGCTGAAGACTGCTCAGCGAGGCTGTGCTGAGTGCTGGGGGGGGTGTGGATGGGCAGGGGATGGATTGATTAGTTATAAGCACCTCCCAGTGGCACTTGAGATCCCAGCTCCCTCGGTGGCCCAATCCCTTTGAAGGGCAGCTACAAAATTAGGTGTGAGCGCCTATGGGCAGAGGCCTATGAAAATGACATTATCAACTTGATGTGGGGAGGGGGCTCGGGGTCTGCAAGTAGATGGCAGGTAGGGTCAGGGGGAGCTGGGACTTGTTTGTGCTGGACAGTGGAGACAGAGAAAGTCTAGGAGCTCTCCCGGGCTTCCTGACGTCAAAAGACAGCTTCGGAGGGTCTGGGGCTTGACAGCTGGGAGCAGACGCCTCTTAAGGGCAGCCCCCTTGCCACAGGGAAGTGCCCCCCAGCTGGGACCCACTCTGGGGGCCGGCCCTCACCCCTACTCTGATGCAGACAGGGACCCAGAGCCTCCCCTCTCCTCAATATCCCATCTGCTAGGCAGAGAGGGAAACCAACGCCAGATCCAGCAAGGACCTCGTTCCCACCACCTTCCCTGGGTTCTGCCTGACACCTGTCTGCTTGTCAGCAGTATTCAACAGGAGAGCTCCCCGTGGTTCCCTTCCCTGGAGGGAGGAGGGAGAGACGTGGAAGGGGAGAGAGAAGGGGAAAGGCGCCCCTCACTCCCCGCAGCAGCTCAGCGGAGGAGTCCCGCAGTGGATGGGAGTTGGGTCACTTAAGATTTGTGCCAACTCACGGTGCAGTGGAATCAGACAGGCTGAGTCTGTGACGCCCCCAAGTGCCACAAGGGGGCTGCCTGGGCCACAGTTCTGAGCCCGTAAAGTGAGGAGGGGGAGAGGGTCTGCAGGGACCGCACACTTGCTTTTGGCAGTGGCGCTTTTTAAATTGCGGCAGAAGCGGGCGGCACGCGGCGCGCGTGGCGCGGGCGGCCGTGCCGGGCAGGGGCAGGGGCAGGGGCAGGGGCAGGGGGCGACCCAGAGGGGCAGGCTAGGATGGCGGCAGGCGGCGCCCCCCACCTCCTCACAGCAGCAGCTGTGGCAGAGGGTCGGAGCGGTCCGGTGTCCGGCTTCCGAAGTGAAAGATGAGCGAGGGTGCGCAGTGGCCAGGCGCCCAGGAAGCGGCGGGGAAGGAGGAAAAAGAAGGGGCTGGAGCCTCTGGCTGCGGCGGCGGCGGCGGAAGGGCCGGAGAAGCTGGGGCGGTGGAGGGCGTGGGTGTAGAGGACCGCGGGTCCCGGGGTGACTCAGTGCGCTGGGTGCAGATTGACAGCAGAGAGAGGGGCTTCGAGCGGCTCGGTGGACTCAGTTTTAGGGGGAAAAAAAGCCCCAACTCTTGCCCTTCCAAAATGGCAAAAATTAAAAATAAAAAGAATAAGGAAAAAATAAGAAAAATAAAATTAAGAAATAGAGCATTTAAAAACTAGACAGCTGAATCCTTCCCAGCACGGCTGAGCCGACCACTCTAGGGTCTTCCTTCAAAGCGTGTCTGAGGGGTGACAGTGTTGTCCCAGAAACCAGGCAGGCGTCAGCGTCATGGGGCGGCTGGTGCTGCTTTGAAGAGAGATGCCCACCAACCCGTGTAGAGCCAGGGGGGCCCCGGGGGCGCTGAACGGGCAGGAGGGCTGGGGGCAGCTGGCGCGTGTCTGGCTGGGAAGCACCCTGCCCCCCTGGGAGACGCTCCATCTCTCACCCACCTTTGAGCCGTTTGCTCCTCTCCTGCCCCCTCTCCACCCAAAGACCCTGGGAATCAGTCCACTGGCTCTCCACACGACTTAGTTTAGACCCTTTGGGGTTTTAAAGGTCTCCTGCTCATCTCCCACATTTTATTTTTGCTTGTAGATGCAAAAAGCCTTTTATTAGGGGAAATTTCAAACAACACAAACGTGAAGCAGTACATGTTCCGAAATCACAGTTTTAACTTTTCTGTCACCATCACCCAGATATAGCTGCCATCAAATCCTGAACCCTCCTGGGTCACCTAACCCCTAAACGGTACCCTACTCCCACTCCCCAAGACCCACCCCCCCAGGACCGTTTTGAAGCCAATTCCAAACCACATATTTACCCTCCCCACCGAGCATTTTTGAACATATAAATATAAAAGGACTCTTTCTGCAGAAAAATATAGGCATGATACCATTATCACAATTAAAAAAAATTAATAGCATTTCCTTTACCCTGTCCAACTTCTATTCAGCATTCAAATATTCTTGATTGGCCCATAAATTTCTTTTATAGTTGGCTTGTTCAAATCCATCCAATTTACTTCCTGCATTTTCAAGGGGCATCTGGGGTTCTGGAAGGTAGCTGCAGCTACAAATTCAGGGGTTTGAACATCTGCCCAGATCTGAAGTCAGAAACGCAACCTTGGATAACCTCAGTTTTCTCACTAAAAGTAGGACAAGTCCTGGGTCCCTTCCAGGATCACTGAGTTAAGGTTAGAGATGAACCCATGCAAAGCCCCCAGCCCTGAGCCTTGTCCACAGTAGATATTCAGTGAACAGTAGCTGCCAAAATAATTCTTTTTCCCGGAAACCTCTAAAAGGAGAGTTGAACTGGGGTGGGCAAAACAGAGTTGGCTCTCCTCCACAAAACCAAGGCTCCTGGCAATCCAGGGCCCCTGAGTGATTAAAACAGTACGTGTACCACATCTCAACAAGGCCAGCCTGCAGTCTTGGGGGCTGAGTCCTCCTGGACCTCAGAGCTTGCAAATCAGCTATCCTGCTTCTGCGACCTAGGACCGACAGGGACCCCCAAGGGGGCAGTCCACTAGGTGGCACTCTAGTGGTCCCTCCCCTGGGGACCCCTGCCCCACACTGCCCGGGTCGCAGCTCAGCTCAGGGTGCTGCAGGCATGTGCACACCAACAAAACACTGCAGATAATGTCTAAGGAGCATTTCTCAACAGGCTGCGCAAGACCCAGAGGATTTCTCCGGGCTTAAATCCCAGCCCAGGAGCAAAACCAGAGGGAACGGACATTTATGTTGCCGAGGCCAGGCCTTGAAACGTCTGTCCGTTCTCTCCTTAAATCTGCCTCCCGGCTACATCTGATTTCCCTTTATTTTACAGATGAGAGGGTTTTGCCAGTGACGCGCTGGGAGATCGGCGGGGACGCAGGACCCAGGGTTCCAACCCAGGTTTGTCTGATTCCTTTGTAAAATGGAGAGGTGGAAGGATGCAGGTTTAGGTTCGATGGATGGACGCATCAGAATGCATCAGTGTGTGGAGAGGCGGCTGTCTGACTGATGAACGCCGGGAAGGTGAGGGGCTGAGTGAGTGCTGATGGCGACCCAGGAGATGAATGGGGGAGGAGAGTCGGTTTCTCACCGAGATGGAAGGCTTACTTGATCTTCCACAGGAGGTCTCCTCGGGATGGAGTTTGCTAGTGAAGCGCCTGGCTTCTCTTCTGCCTCTGAATGTTGACTGGCTCGGGTGGCTCTGGGACCGCAGGTGAGTTCCCAGGTCACCGGGACCACGTTCCAGCTGCCGCAGAGCTGGAGCAGCTCAGTGGTAGCCCTCAGTTCATGCTGTTTTCACCTAACACTGGAAACTGCCCACCGGGGGTTGCCTGTCCGCAGCGCCCCGGATGGCTAAGACCTGGGTCCCAGACACACGCTCAGCCCTTTTCCAGTGTCAGGCATTATTTTATCTCCTCTCGATCATCATAGTCACCCTCCATGATACGAGTTGTCAACGTCAATGGAGAGAAAAGGAAACCAAGGTAGAGGAATGATAAAAAAACTTGCCCAAGGTCATAGAGAGAGGGCAGAGGCAAGCCCAGAATTTGAACCCTGGTCTTCTTTCCTTCCAAACCCATCCCCTTGGCCAATTTTCTTTTCCAGATGGCCGTTTTTGAAAAAACTCTGCACTCCTTGGGGCCCGCCCCTGTCAGGGTC
>PVLC010038733.1:0-14602 GCA_004027655.1 Graphiurus murinus | reverse complement strand
AGGTTTTTATACCTGCACCGGGTCTAAGCCACGAGGTGTCTCATACAGCTCTCACCTGGCCCGGCCACGAGTCGGGCGTGCTGGTGCATGCGCTCTGGCGTGGCACAGCCCTAGAATGTTTATCCGGCAGCGGCTTCTGGCACTCTGCCAGGCGCCATCTAGAGGCGAGGTCTAGCCCGCGGAACTAGGCCCCCGACAATTTACAGTTTAGGAAATGGCACAGGAATAGGTAGGTAAGTGGATGTGCTGAGCTTTTCATCCGTAGAGCTGACACCTGAGTCTTAATACCTAAACTGGCCTGTGCAACCCCTCAGTGCATACCAGGACGAACCGAGTTCTGAAGGGGTTTTGAGGGGCTGTCCCAATAAAATGGGCAATGGAGATAAGTCAGGTCAGTCAGGGATGGGGAATTCAGGTGAACCAAGGAAGTTAGTCAAGTTCTGGAAGGATGGAGGAGGACGCAGATAGCCAGCGACTGTTAGATCAGTGAACATGAATTGGCATCTGATCTGTGTTTCCAGGTTTTTCTGGATGGAAATATAGAGATGAGTGCTGCTCGCTATGAAGTCATTTTAGTTTTTAAGTCATTTTAGTTTTTTAAGCAGCTACCTCAGGGGCATTTTATCTCTGGGCTATATCCCCAGCCCTATTTTTTATTCTTTATTTTGAAACAGGATCTCACTAAGTTGAGGAGACCCTCACTAGGTAGCTGAGGCTGGCCAAGAACCCGGATCCTATGTCTCAGTCTCCCAAGTACTGGGATTACAAGCATGCACCATCACACCTGGCTAGCAGCTACCTGTTTTGAGAGGGGGTGATTCTAGGGATTGAACTCAAGGCTATTCTAGCTGTGAGTTATATCCCCATTCTCCCTTGCCCCCAACTTTGTGTGTGTCTGTGTGTGTGTTTACTGGGGATTCAACTACTCAAGCATTCTACCTCTTGATACCCTAGGCTCTTTTTTTTTTTTTTTTTTTTTTTGGCGGTACTGGGGATTGAACCCAGGGGCATTCTACCTCTAATCTACACCCCCAGTCCTGTTTTTTATTCTTTATTTTGAAACAGGGTCTCACTAAGTTGTGGAGAGCCTCACTAAGTAGCTGAGGCTGATTTTTTGTGGTACTGGGGATTGAACCCAGAGGTATTCTACCTTTGAGCTACACCCCCCAGTCCGATTTTTTTTTATTTCTTATTTGGAAACAGGGTTTTACTAGGTTGATGAGAGTCACTACTTCCTGAGGCTGTCCTCGAACCTGTGATTCTCCTGTCTCAGCCTCCCAAGTACAGGGATTACAGGCGTGTACCACCATGCCTGGCTTCTATTTTATTTTTAATTTTGAAATTGAGTCTCTCTAAGTTGGAGAAAGCCTTACTAAGTTGTGGAGGCTATCTTCCCCTCACCCACTTTTTTTTTTTTTTTTTTTTTTTTTTTTTGTGGTACTGGGGATTGAACCCAGGGGCATTCTACCTCCGAGCTCTACTGAGCTCTGCTCCCAGTCCTATGCTGTGACTCATGGTATGTCTGGTGTGGGATCTTTCACTGTGAAGTCATTTTGGGGCATTTTGGGTTTCCATGTAGGAACCTTCAAGCTGTAATACAAAAAATTATCTGAAGGGCAGAGTTGGGTTGAGGAAACTTGTAGACTTTGAGAGAGCTGGCTCTGTTTCTCTTAAGTCTGGCTTCCCATCTGTGAAATGTGAAGATTGAAGCTGGGTGTGGTGGCACACACCTGGAATCCCAGTACTCGGGAGGCTGAGACAGGACAATTGCAGGTTTGAGGACAGCCTCAGCAAGTAGTGAGACCCTATTTCAAAATAAAAATAAAAAACAGGTCTGGGGGTGTAGCTCAGAGGTAGAATGCCCCTTGAGCTCAATCCATAGTACCACACACACACACACACAAAGTGAAGGTTGGCTCTCAGGTCCTTCTGTTTTAGAGTTGTAGAATTTTTCTTCTTGGTTTTCAGCTGGACCAAGCTGACTGAGAGATTCTTCAAGAATACACCTTGGCCTGAGGCTGAAGCTATTGCTCCACAGGTTGGCAACGGTAGGTGTGAGTTTTCTGTGTCCTGGGTGCTGAATGCTATGCTGTCGCTGAGATCAATAAACAAAGCTCAGGAGGGTTTGTGCCTGTTTTGCTTGCTATTTTGTTTTCTCAGAGCTTGTTACACAGTAGGTTATTAGTAAAATTATTTTTTGAATGAAGTTTAGTGTGTATGTGTGTGGTACTGGGGTTTGAACCCAGTTGCATTCTACCTCCAAGCTATACGCCCAGCCGTTTTTGCTTTGAAATGGGGTCTCCTAGGTTGCTGACAGTCTAGGCTATCCTTGAACCTGCAATCCTCCTGTCTCAAACATTGGGATTACAGATGTCTGCCACCAAGCCTGGCTTTGCATTTGTGCTTTTTATAGTATTATTTTACCTTCTATGGGGGCTATTACTGTTTATTCCCTGGTTTATTTAAGCAACTGGGGATAATAGAAGTCTAAATAGTAAAGGGAAAGAAAGAGATTAGGTCTGAAAAAGATTAAGGTGCGGTTGACAGCAGAATGAGAAATAAATTTGCTGGGCATGGTGGTGCACGCTTGTAATCCCAGCATTTGGGAGGCTGAGACTGGAGGATCCAGGTTCGAGGCCAGCCTCAACGACTTCATGAGGCTCTCCGCAACTTAGTGAGACCTTGTTTCAAAATAAAGACTAAAAAAGCTAGGGTTGGGGGTGTAGCTCGGAGGTAGAATGCCCCCAGGTTCCATCCCCAGTACCGCAAAAAAAAAAAAAAAAGAATGAGAAATAAATTTTTCTCATTGCTCACATTCCTGGGACATAAGACTTTATTGATTTATAGTGCTGTGGATCAACCCTGGGGCCTGTACATGCTAGGCAACAGCTCTGCCACAGAGCTGCATTCTCAGCCGAAGTGTAAGAATTTAGATATTCTTTAGTCTCCCAAATCACCTTTGTTCCTCTGGCTAAACTGCCAAGAAGTCCCCAGTTGTTTGTGGATTACTAAAGCCTCCTTCTGCCATCTCTTTCAGATGCCGTCTTCCTGATTTTGTACAAAGAATTATACTATAGACATATATATGCCAAAGTCAGTGTAAGTGTTTTATTTAAGTGTTTCTAGCAGTTTTGCTTTAATTCTGTGCCATTTTCATCCCTAAAACACAGTCACTAGTATATATTTATTATGTGTTCAAGAGTGGTTGCCATGTTTTCTGAGCTTTCTTTGAAGAAATGGCAAAGGAAATGATTTAACCCAGGAAGCTGGATATCTGTTCCTGATAGACTAACACCACATGGCTTATCTGTCCTTCGTTATTTTTCCCCCTCACAGTTCTCTTTGATGGGCTCTTATACCATGCGCCGGTGCAGGCTGCAGTCCTGCTGCTGCCTCTCCTAGGGTGCCTTTTTCCCTTCAGTGTGTTGCTGCTGAGCCTCCTTCCTCTGAAATATACATGACTGCTTTCCATTCTTGCCCACTAAGTTTATTCTTAGCATAGTAACCAGCATGATTGAAGCATAGTCTTGTCAGGGTATTCCATTGTTGTCCATTGTGGCCCTGTACCACATATTCTCCTGATCTTCAAGTACCATGATTTTATTTTTGGGAGGGAAAATATTTTTCCTAAAACACCTTCCCCTTTCTCTGCTTTACCAGATCTGCGTGCCTGTTCTCTATGCATTAATTCAAATCAAATCTGTAGTTGACAGACCTGACTGTGTGGTCCAGTGTTGAGTGCTTCCTCTACTATTAGCACTCTCTGTCTTCCTTTTCTCCCTCTTTTTTTTTTGATACTGGGGATTGAACCTAGGTGCATTCTACTTCTGACCTACACTCCCAGTCCTTTTTGTTTTGAAATGGAATCTTGCTAAGTTGCTGAGGCTAGCCATGAACCTGTGGTCCTCCTGTCTCAGCCTCCCAAGTACTGGGATTACAAGTGCGCACCACCACTCCCAGCTTTTCTTCTTTTGAGTGCTCTTGCATACTAAGGAGAGGGCCAACTTCAATTCTTGTGTGCTTGTGTGTTTGTTTTCAGCCATCATGGTAGACTTTTGGGTAAAACACATTTAATATGTGTGTCCTGCTGTCTCTGTTCTCTTTACAGGGGGGACCCTCCTTAGAGCAGAGATTTGAATCCTATTACAACTACTGCAATCTCTTCAACTACATTCTCAGTAAGTTGGATATTTGGCCAAAGGATGCGGTCCTGTTGAGGATCTCCAACTCTAGCTCTTTAGCAAGATTTTAATGTGCAGCGGGGAATCGGGGAAGTTTTGTGAGTTATAGTCATTTGAAGAGAGAAATTAGTAGCTCCAGTGGCACAGTCGGTCAGAGCACAGTATTTATATGAAGAGAGAAATTACAGAGAGCATTCTGCAGTCCTTATAAACGGGTAGTGTATATTGTCTTGAATCTGATTTTCTGTGATCTCTATAGATGCTGATGGGCCTGCTCCCCTTGAACTCCCCAACCAGTGGCTCTGGGACATCATCGATGAGTTCATCTATCAGGTATCTATCTGATTAGCCTCAGCCTTCATTTGAAATAACTGGTTCAAGCAAGGAACAGCTGTGACCATGGTGTTATTTAAGAGATGCACAGGAAGCCAGGGGTGGTTGTGCACGCTTGTAATACCAGTACTTGGGAGGCTGAGGCAGGAGGATCACATGTTTGAAGTCAGCCATGGCAACTCTGTGAGGCCCTCCGCAACTTAGTGAGACCCTGTTTCCAAATGAGAAATAAAATCAGGTTGGGGGTACAACTTGTAGGTAGAATTCCCCTGGGTTCCATCCCTAGCACCAAACAAACAAATAAAAGATGCACAGGCTGGGTGCAGTGGCACATATGACTGTGATCCCAGTACTTGGGAGAGGGTAAGACAGGAGGATTGCGGGTTTGGGGCCAGCATGTAATTAACTTAGCAAGACCCTGTTTCAAAATAAGACTGAGGGCATAGCTCAGTGTAGCACAGAGGTAGAACTCTCCTGTTTTCAGTCATGAGTACCATAAAAATAAAGCCAGACACGGTGGCTGAGACAGGAAGATTGCAGGTTCAGGACCAGCCTTAGCAACTTTGTGAGACCCTCAGCAACTTAGCAAAACCCTGTTTCCAAATTTAAAAAAAAAAAAAAAAAAAAAGATAGGACTGAGGGTATTGCTCAGAAGTAGAACATCCCTGGATCTGTTTATGGCACTGGGGATTGAACCTAGGGTATTCTGTCTCTGAGCTATATCCACAGCCTTTTTTTTTTTTTTTTTTTTTAATTTTATTATTTGGAAATAGGTTCTTACTAAGTTGTTGAGAGCCTCACTAATTTGCTGAGGCTGACTTCCAATCTGTAATCCTCCTGTTTCAGCATCCCAAGTCCTGGAATTACAAGTGTGTGCCACCACACCCAGCTTGGGTTTAATTTCTCAAATACCATAAAACAAATAAAGATGCATGGTATAAAAATATCCCCATGATAATGTAAAATACCCTATGGCCGTGGTCTCTCACATGAGATGGTTTTTCTGAAGACAATGGGGAAGCCCAAGTGCTTCAGGTATGAACTTGGAAATCAGGAGAGTTGGGCTCTTGGCTTTCACTGAGTTCTTACCTGACCCTGAGAGGTGGTCTGACAGGCACACAAGCCTCGGGCTTTGGAGCCAGGTAGAAGTAAGTTCTAGTCTGGAGGCTGCCACCTGATGTCTCTGTAACATGTTATTTAACCTTTCTAGGTCTTTCTTCCTTGCTTGCCCATAAAACAGAATCCTCTGTATCTTGATTACAATGGTGTTTACTTGGGTATATGCTAGATCAGAGTATTGCAACACATTTTAATCAAACAGGAAATATCACCCACCTCAGGGCACTGTTATCTAGTTCCCCTAAGAACCTGCCAGGTGAAGAGTATAGTAGCTGTGTAGCCTGGAGGTAGAAGTGCCTTCTCTTTACTGGCCCTGGGTGTTGAGCATGTAATTGACCACACTGTGCATTGGTTTCCTATCTCAAACAAGATTTTTGGGAAGATACCTGAGACGCTACATATAATCTGCTAAGTCATAGAATCATTAGTCAGAGTTGCCTTTTAGGGTAATGGTCAATATCATTATCCTCTTCCATCTTATATTTGGTCTTAAAAACAAAATAGAGAATTTGGTAAAACTGAATCCTTTCCCCATGTGTTTTGTGGAGGCTGTGTACCTCACTGGGTACTTCAGGGGAAAATGTATATCTTTTTTTTTTTTTTTTTTTGCAGTGCTGGGGATTGAACCCAGGTCATTCTACCTCTTAGCTCCACTTCCAGTCTATTTTTTATTCTTTATTTTGAAACAAGGTCTCACTAAGTTGCAGATGGTCTCACTAAGTAGTTGAGGCTGGCTGTGAACCTGTAATCCTCCTATCTCAGCCTCACAAATATTGGAATTACACGTGGGCACCTGGTGGAAATTCATATCTTAATAAAGATGGGTATTTGAGCTCCATGGACTAGAGAGCTTTTTTGAGTGCAAAGTGCTAAATTGTGATTGGTTAGCTGAGAAAACCTTCATATGGCTTTCTGAGAAAGCGACTTCAGTGCCTTTTACAGTGAGGGCAAAATTGCCCTGGCCTTGTTTGGCTTCTCTGGCTCTTTACCTGTGGCCGCCTCTTATTTGGCATCCTTTTAGATGGTTCACAGTCCTGTTGGCTCATAGTGAGTGAAAACATCCTCTGTGCTAAGGTTCTTCATCTCTTAAGATAAGCATAATTCCTTGGACTTAGCTGGTGTTCTCTTCTTAAGTGGCTTATAGGGCTTTCTAATTCCACAGATTATCCATAGGGTCAGAGAGCGCCCATGTGACTCTCTCTGGCCATGGAGATGCCCTACAGAGTGAGCAGCTCTTCCTCCTCACACTCTTTTTTTTTTTTTTTTGTGGTACTGGGGATTGAACTTAGGGGCATTCTACCTTCGAGCTATACCCCCAGTCCTATTTTTTATTCTTTATTTTGAAACCAAGTCTCACTAAGTTGCTGAGTGCCTCACTAGGTAGCTGAGGCTGGCCCCGAACCCGGATCCTCTGGTCTCAGCCTCCCGAATGCTGGAATTACAAGCGTGCGCCACCACGCCCGGCTTCCTTACACTCTTTTTTTTTTTGGTACTGGGGATTGAACTCAGGGGCATTCTACCTATGAGCTACACCCCCAGCCCTATTTTTTGTTCTTTATTTTGAAACCGAGTCTCACTAAGTTGCGGAGTGCCTCACTAGGTAGCTGAGGCTGGCCGCGAACCCGGATCCTCCGGTCTCAGCCTCCCGAATGCTGGGATTACAAGCATGCGCCACCACGCCCGGCTCCTTACACTCTTTTTTTAGAAATAAAACCAGCCATGTGTCACATGTTATGTATGATGTCTGTATATTGTACTGGTAGATTGAACCCAGGGGCATTCTACTTCCGAGCTACACCTCCAACCCTGTTTTTTTTTTGTTTGTTTGTTTTATTCTTTATTTTGAAACAGGGTCTCACTAAGTTGCAGAGGGCCTTACTAAGTAGCTGAGGCTGGCCGGGAACCCAGATCCTCCAGTCTCAGCCTCCTAAGTACTGGGATTACAAGCATGCGCCACTATCCCTGGCTTCAACCCTATTTTTTATTCTTAATTTAAACCAGGGTCTCACTAAGTTGGGGAGGGCCTAAGTAGCTGAGGCTGGCCGCAAACCTGTACTCCTCCTGTCTCAGCTTCCCAAGTCCTGAGATTATAAGCGTGTGCCACTATGCTCGGCTGAGAATTTCTCTTTACTTTTTTTATTTTGTGGTACTAGGAATTGAAGCCAGAGGATTCTACCTCCAAGTTATTCCCCTAGCCCGATTTTTTCCTTTGGAAATAGGGTCTTGCTAAGTTGCCAGGGCTGGCTTTGAACCTGTGATCTTGTCTTAGCCTTCCAAGTACTTGGCTTACACATGTGTGCCCCTCTTAGTCTTTTTTACAAGTTTGGAAACGTTTTGTCCCGTATTCTTAAAGGTAGATAGTATTTTTAGAGTTGAATAATCATCTAAGACCTAGATTCTGGGTCACTGCTTTCCAAACCCAGCGCACACCAGAATCAACTAGGGAGCTTTAAAAATTCTGATTGAGCCGGGCGTGGTGGTGCATGCTTGTAATCCTAGCATTCGGGAGGCTGAGACTGGAGGATCCGGGTTCGCGGCCAGCCTCAGTTACCTAGTGAGGCATTCCGCAACTTAGTGAGACCCTGTTTCAAAATAAAGAATAAAAAATAGGGCTGGGGGGTGTAGCTCGGAGGTAGAATGCCCCTGAGTTCAATCCCCAGTACCACAAAAAAAGAATTCTGATTGAAGCCAGACTCAGTAGCACACATGGTGATCCCAGTACTTGGGAGGCTGAAACAGGAGGATCACAGGATCAGAGCCAGCCTGGCCAACTTAGCAAAGCACTTGGCAACCTCGCGAGACCCTGTTTCCAAAAAATAAAAATAAGTTGGAGGTGTAGCTTGAAGGTAGAATGCCTTTTGGGTTCAACCCGTACAAAAAAAAAAAAAAATTCTGATTGAAGCCATGGTGGCACATGTCTGTAATCCCAGTACTTGGGAGGCTGAGACAGGAAGATCACAGGTTCAAAACCAGCCTCAGCAATAGGAAGCCTGTCAGCAACCTAGTGAGACCCTATTTCATGATAAAAACTAAAGAAGACAGGGGGTGTGGCTCAGAGGTAGAATGTCCCTGGGTTCAATCCTCAATATAAAAAAATAAACTTTAAATTTATTTATTTATTTTTGTGGTACACCCCCAATCCTATTTTTTATTCTTTATTTTGAAACAGGATCTCACTAAGTTGTGGGGGGCCTCACTAAGTAGCTGAGGCTGGCGACAAACCTGTGATCCTCCTGTCTCAGCCTCCTAAGTACTGGGATTACAAGCATGCGCCACCACATCCGGCTGTAAATTTTAAATTTTTGATTGAAGATGAGCATGGTGGCTCACACTTGTAATCCCAGTACTTGGGAGCCTGAGACAGGAGGATTGCAGGTTTGTGGCCAGCCTTAGCAACTTAGCTTAAAATAAAAAATAATATAGGGCTGGGGTGTAGCTCAGAGGTGGAATGCCCCTGTATTCAACCCCACTACTGCAAAAGAAAAGAAAAAAATTCTAGCCCAGTGTGGTGGCGCACACCTGTAATCCCACTACTTGGGAGGCTGAGACAGGAGGATCCCAGGTTGGAGGACAGGCTCAGTTAGTAGTAAGATTCATCAGCCTAGTGAGACGCTGTTTAAAAAAAAAAAAAATCTGATCGGGTAGGTCTGGTGTACTCTTCTGTGTGAATGATGGCCAATATCAAACAAATTCCCATAGCATGTCCCTATGTGTGACACAGAGGGAAACTATTGGTCTACTCTGGTTGGGAAGGTGGCATCCATGTACAGACTCCTACCCCATCTCTACCCCATCATTGTACCCCTGACTCTCCGTGGCCGGCTCTGGTAGCATTCATGGTCAGCTGTGTTGTGAGGTTCAGAGGTAGTAACTACAGATTATATTTTACTCCAAATTGAGTGTTATTTTTTTCTCCACAAACAACCTCAGATCACAAGGGCCTTTAACTTAACTATTATACTCAATAATGAACAAAATTCACAGCTTAATATAAATGCAGTTAAACGGTAAGCTGTGTGTGTTGGCTTGTGCTTGTAGTCTACTTGGGAGGCTGAGGCAGGAGGTTCACTTGAGCTCCAGAGTTCAAGACCAGCCTGTGGAACACAGCAAGACCCCATCTGAAAAAAAGAAAATAGCAGTGTGTTGCAATGTTTCGCCTGAGACGTGATAGTCCCACCTTCACCTTGGCTGGTCCCGAGGCCTCACCTGACCTTGCTTTCCGAACGGTGCCTCAGTTGGGTTTATGCCCTCAGTTTATCTTTCCCTTCCTCCCCAACAGTTCCAGTCATTCAGTCAGTACCGCTGTAAGACTGCCAAGAAATCTGAAGAGGAGATTGACTTCCTTCGTTCCAATCCCAAAATCTGGAATGTTCACAGTGTCCTCAACGTGCTTCACTCCCTGGTAGACAAGTCGAACATCAACCGGCAGCTAGAGGTGTACACGAGCGGAGGTGAGCACAGTAGCTGAGTCCCTGGCCTGTGGCTTTCCAGCTGCGAGCTCTCTGCTCATAGGGACAGCAGCTGCCATCTCTCAGGCAGTGAGTGGGCTGGAGCCACGCTGTGGGGCTTGGACATGAACAGGAGGGAGCCAGGGCTGGACTTGGCAGACACGGGCTGACCGACGGAACCAGCCTTCTGCCGGGGCCAGCCCTCGAGGCAGTGGGGTCGGGGGTCCTCCAATAGGTGTGGATTGAGACGAGGTCGTGAGAATGCGCTCACACCGCACACAGTGTAGAGGTGTATCTGTTTATTGCTTGCTAGTAGCTGTCCTTTATACTGACTTTTTTGCAGTGAGGCTTATAGCACAGGAATTTTTACAGTCTTATTTTTCTTTTTTTTTTTTTTCGGTACTGGGGATTGAACTCAGGGGCATTCTACCTCCGAACTATACCCCCAGCCCTATTTTTTACTTTTTTTTTTTTTGCGGTACTGGGGATTGAACTCAGGGGCGTTCTGCCTCCGAGCTACACCCCCAGTTCTATTATTTATTCTTTATTTTGAAACCGGGTCTCGATCAGTTGCAGAGGGCCTCACTAGGTAGCTAAGGTTGGCCGCGAACCTGTATCCTCCAGTCTCAGCCTCTCGAATGCTGGGATTACAAGCGTGTGCCACCACACCCGGCTCACAGTCTTATTTTTCTAAAGGTTGAGTAGGTGCATCTTTAACTAGAAAAGCCATTTTCCATGACATTTAATGGGGTTAAAACAGTAAAAGTTACAAAATACAATACATACATAAAGATTCTTTTTTTTTTTTTTTTCTTCTTTTTTTTTCGGTACTGGGGATTGAACCCAGGAACATTCTACCTCTGAGCCACACCCCCTGTCTTCTTTAGTTTTTATCATGAAATAGGGTCTCACTAGGTTGCTGACAGGCTTCCTATTGCTGAGGCTGGTTTTGAACCTGTGATCTTCCTGTCTCAGCCTCCCAAGTACTGGGATTACAGACATGTGCCACCATGGCTTCAATCAGAATTTTTTTTTTTTTTTTTGTACGGATTGAACCCAAAAGGCATTCTACCTTCAAGCTACACCTCCAACTTATTTTTATTTTTTGGAAACAGGGTCTCGCGAGGTTGCCAAGTGCTTTGCTAAGTTGGCCAGGCTGGCTCTGATCCTGTGATCCTCCTGTTTCAGCCTCCCAAGTACTGGGATCACCAGTGTGTGCTACTGAGGCTGGCTTCAATCAGAATTCTTTTTTTGTGGTACTGGGGATTGAACTCAGGGGCATTCTACCTCCGAGCTATACCCCCTAGCCCTATTTTTTATTCTTTATTTTGAAACAGGGTCTCACTAAGTTGCGGAATGCCTCACTAGGTAACTGAGGCTGGCCGCAAACCCGGATCCTCCAGTCTCAGCCTCCCAAATGCTGGGATTACAAGTTTGTGCCACCACACCCGGCTATAAAGATTCTTTTAGTACAAAGCAGTATTAAAGGTTAAGGATGAAGAGTCTCTAATCATTAGTTTAAATCTTTACTATTAGCCGGGCATGGTGGTACATACTTGTAATCCCAGCATTTGGAAGGCTGAGACTGGAGGATCCGGGTTCAAGGCCAGCTTCAGCTACCTGGTGAGGCCCTCTGCAACTTAGTGAGACCCTGTTTCAAGCTAAAGAATAAAAAATAGGGCTGGGAGTATAGCTCGGAGGTAGAATGCCCCTAAGTTCAATCCCCAGTACCGCAAAAAATAAATAAATAAAAAATAAATCTTTACTGTTTGTTTAGCTCCTTTAACTAGTATTCTTATTTTTTTCTCAGGCAGCTAGAGAGTTAATGTGTCCGGTGAAATTTTAGGGAGACGGGGAAGTGGACAAACTGTCTTAAAGCCTTCTTTACTCAGATAGAATAGTAGACCTAAGTCTCTTTGGCTTATTTATTTTGTTTCTATACCTGTGTGCTGAGAGGGAACATAAGGCTCTTTAGTAAACTAAGCTTGCAAAGCCGGTTTCCTGACTAATGTTTGTATGTGGTTAATGAGTTTCTTATGGGTTGTCTTGAGGCACTGCTTTTTCAGCTAAGAGATCACTTCCGTCAGGCCACATGTTTCTAAGAAATTTTCCTTTCTTTTTTTTTTTTTTTTTTTTTTTTTGTGGTACTGGGGATTGAACTCGGTTGGGCAGTCTACCTCCGAGCTATACCCCCAGTCCTATTTTTTATTTTTTAATTTGAAACAGAGTCTCACTAAGTTGTGGAGGGCCTCACTAGGTAGCTGAGGCTGGCCTCGAACCCAGATGCTCCAGTCTCAGCCTCCCAAATGCTGGGATTACAAGCGTGCACCACCACGCCTGGCAAATTTTCCTTTATAATTAATGTAAAAGCAAAACCCAAAGCACCCAAAAACTTCCAGAATATAATAATGCAAAGTGGGATATGCCACGCATTCCTTCTTTTGGAATCGTCTGCCTTGCAGGACTCCAGCAGACCGAGCCCTGCTCAAGATCCAGCTATTAAGGAGCTGTGGCAGCCTTTTTTTTTTTCCGGCAGTACTGGGAATTGAACTCAGGGGCATTCTACCTCCGAGCAACACCCTCAGTCCTATTTTGTAATTTTTATTTTGAAACGGTCTCACTAAGTTGCCAAGAGCTTCACTAAGTAGTTGAGGCTGGCCACGAACCCGGATCCTCTGGTTTCAGCCTCCCAAGTACTGGGTTTACAAGTGTGCACCACCACACTGGTTCTTCTTTTCCTTTCTTGTGTGTGTGTGGGTGTGTGTTTTTGTTCTGGGGATTACACTCAAGCACCCAAGGCCTCACACATGCTAGGCAAGCCTTCTACCACTGAACTCACTGAGCTACATCCTGAGCCTTTTTTTTTATTTTTAATGGTACCAGGGTTTGAACACAAGGGTGTTTGTTTTACCTCTGAGCTATATCCTCAGCCCAAATTTTTTTTTTGTTTTTTGGCAGTACTCGGGATTGATCTCAGGGGCATCCTACCTTCAAGCTACACCCCCTGGCCCTATTTTTTATTCTTTATTTTGAAACAGGATCTCACTAATTTGTGAAATGCCTCACTTAAGTAGTTGAGGGTAGTCGTGAACCTGGATCCTCGTGTCTCAGCCTCCTAAGTACTGGGATTACAAGCATGCGCCACCACACTCGGCCTCAGCCCAATTTTTTTACTTTTTTTTTTTTGTTGTTGTTGTTATCACTATTATTATTTTTGTGTGTGTGTGGTACTAGGGATTGAACTCAGGGGCATTCTACCTCAGAGCCACACCCCAGTCCTATTTTCTTATTCTTTTTTTGTGTGTGTGTGTGTGTGGTACTGGGGATTGAACTCAGGGGCATTCTACCTTCGAGCTATACCCCCAGTCCTATTTTTTTATTCTTTATTTTGAAACCGGGTCTCACTAAGTTGCAGAATGCCTCACTAGGTAGCTGAGGCTGGCCGTGAACCCAGATCCTCCGGTCTCAGCCTCCCGAATGCTGTTATTCTTTATTTTGAAACAGGGTCTCACTAAGTTGCAGAGAGCCTCGATAAGTAGCTGAGGCTGAACTTGAACCTGAATCCTCCTGTCTTAGCCTCCCAAGTACTGGGATTACAAGCATGCGTCACCACGCCCAGCTTCACTATTATCATCATCAGTATTGGGGATTGAACCCAGGGACATTCTACCTCTTGAGTTACATCTCCAGCCCTTTTTATTTTTTGTTTTGAAACAGGATATCTAAGTTGCTAACAGCCTTCCTACATTGCTGAGGTTGTCCTCAAACTTGTAATCATCCTATCTCAGCCTCCCAAGTCCTGGGATTACAGGGGTGCTGTACCATGCTGAGCTCCAACTCTTTTTTTATTTATTAATTTTTGGTTCTGGGGTTGAACCCAGGGGCATTCTACCTCTGAGGTACCCCCATCCCTTTTTTCTTTTAATTTTGAAACAGGGTCTCACTAAGTTGCTGTGACTGTCCTTGAATCTGCCATCCTCCTGCCTCAGTCTCCCAGAAATTGAGATTGCAGACGTGCACTACCACTCCTGATTCCCCAGTCCCCCTCCCCCTTCAATCCCCTACTGGGGATTGAAGTTAGACATTCTACCTCTGAGTTACACCCCCATCCCTATTTTTTATTCTTTATTTTGAAACAGAGTCTCACTAAATTGCAGAGGGCCTCACTAAGTAACTGAGGCTGGCCGCGAACCTTCAATTCTCCTGTCTCAGCCTCCCAAGTACTGGGATTATAGGCATGTGACACCATACCCAACTTGGTGGCACACGCGTATAATCCTAGTAATTGAGAGACTGAGACAGGAGAATCAAAAGTTCAGGATGAGCCGGGCGTGGTGGCGCACGCTTGTAATCCCAGCATTCGGGAGGCTGAGACCGGAGGATCCGGGTTCGCGGCCAGCCTCAGCTACCTAGTGAGGCACTCCGCAACTTAGTGAGACCCGGTTTCAAAATAAAGAATAAAAAAAAATAGGGCTGGGGGTATAGCTCGGAGGTAGAACGCCCCTGAGTTCAATCCCCAGT
>PVLC010038732.1:0-14609 GCA_004027655.1 Graphiurus murinus | reverse complement strand
GAGCATTCTACCCCCGAGCTATACCCCACAGCCCTTTTTATTATGCTGAAACAGGGTCTTGCTAATTTACTGAGAGTGTTGCTAAATTGCTGAGGCTGGCTACAACCTTTGATCCTTCTGTCTCAGTCTCCCAAGTACTGGAATTACAGACATGTGCCACTAAACCCAGTTTATCTCATTATTTAATTGATTTTTGATATTCTTAAAACCCAATACTATTTCTGAGCTTATAGGTATTGCAGTATGTTTGTGATTATTGCTGGATGCCTTTTTGCCTTTATGGACATTCTTTTCCTTTGATCCAGTTGGATAGCTCTTCATTTTCCACTCACTGTTTTCAGACGTTTAAAATTTATAATGCTAGAGCAACTCAGAATATTATATGGTGGTGCCAATGTTTGACCCTTTGACCTACAGATATGGCAATATCATGTGGTTCAACGTTCCGTTAAATATCTAACGTTTATTACTACATTTAAGTATTACATGCATACTTTGCGTACATTATTTCATCTCAGCATTTCATTTCATGAACTAGAAATTTAAATGCCACAGAAGTTAAAATAAATTATCTACAATCAAGCCACTCTCAAATAGTAAAGCTGGAATATAGATCCAGGACCGCTCCACTCCAAAGTTCAACCTTCTAAGCTGTACACTCTCTCTTAAAAGTAGTGTTTTATTTTCTTTATTCTGTATTTTTATAATATCATTGTTGAAAACTCTGTTTTTAGGGGAAAAGGAGACACTTCAGGCAAAAGTGATAATTCAGACAAATATCTCCATGGCTCATATGAATGATGCCAAATATAATATATTTTCTAGGTTCACTTAGACAAGTACCCAGATGTTTCCAAATATCCAAAAATTAAATTGCTTTTTTTCAATTTTCATTGGAATAGTTTGTTATTTTGTAGATAAACATTGTCCACGTGTTTATAAAGCAATGTTTTCCTGTAGGAACACAAGGGGCCATCGCTTCTAGAAATAGGGTTCAATGCCTAATAACAGAAATCACTTTGATTCTCCCTAGTTTGCATTAAAGGAAAACATAACTTTCTGATGAAAAGGACCATTCAGGCAAGATCACTTGCTCCTACAAATCACCCTAACAAAAAAATCTGTGCTGTCTGTCTCTGTAAGTTTTTTAGAAGTCTTTAAAAGTCATTTTTAATCACTCAGAATGGGGTCTATCTGTGGCTTTAATAAAATTCTTTTTTAAAATGTGGAAACTATAAGTTCAAAACCCAAATCAAATGTGCTTCATGAGCTTTGTAATATGGGATTGTACAGCCATCTGGCCCCCAGGCTATCTCTGCATATAAGACATTAATAACATTTTTAATTTAAGTAATAGATAAATCTGTTTCAAGTGCCTCGGCATCCATTCCCAGCAACTGCCTGCAGATCTGTTGATCCTAAATAATATTTTCAAGCTGTGGTAAGGTTATTGGTGTTCTGAAGCAATCTGGAAATACCAAGTTCTTATGCCAGGAAATGGGTCAAACTGTAATCTCTGTTTTGATTTCAGAAATAGCTCTGTCCTTCACACAGTGGGAGCCTGTGTATTTTACCCTTTGCATGGATTTGATTACAGCTGCCATTCGGCTATTTAAGTGAAAACTTTATTAAATATCTACTTTTAATTAACCTCCCTGCCACCAGAGCTTCTCCCCAACCTTCTCAATCCATTTTTTGTTTTCTCAAAATAGTTTTTTTCCTTCAATAGTCATTCTGTAATTTGCAGTCCTCTCATAATTATTACAAAGTAGTACTGTACTTCTTCAGCCAAGAGAGTCTCGGTAGCTTGGAGTTTAGATTCAGAGACACCTGCTTTGGGAGCTTAGCTCTGCCGCTACATGTCCATAGGCAAGTTCCTCTCCATTCCTTCATGTTCTCCTTGGTGAAATAGGGATCTAAGTTGCTGAGGCTGGTTGAACCTGTGATCTTCCTCTCTCAGCCTCACAAGTACTGGGAATACAGGTGTGTACCACCACAACCTGTTGATACTTTTTTTTTTTTTTAAACTGGGGATTGAATCCAGGGGCATTCTACCTCTGAGCTAGACTCCTAGCCCCACTCCCTTTGTTTAAAATAAGGTCTTGCTATGTTGCTAAAGGTCTCCTTAAGTTGATGAGGCTGGCCTCAAACCTGCAATCCTCCTATATCAGCCTCCCAGGTACTGGGATTACAGGTGTGCCACATTAAGCTAGGCTGGTACTTGTTTTTTTAAAAGACTTAATTAATAGCTTCCATATATGAAGTTATCACTAACAACCTTCTTGACATGTATGGGGGAGGGAAGAAGGGAATAGCCAGATGGAGTTAGGAGGGAGCCATGCCAGAGATATTGTGTGCTTATATGAATGCATCATTTTGAAGCCTCGTACCATGTAGAGTTATATCACACCAAAAAAAAAAAATCTCTAAAAAAGATTTAATTAATAAGTCAAAATGGTATATACTTATGGGGTACAATGTGATGTTTTGATCTATGTATACATTGCAGAAAGATTAAATAGAGCCAATTAACACATTTATCACCTTAGCTATTTATCACATTTTTGTGGTGATAACATTTAAAATCTACTCTTTTACCAGTTTGAAATATTTCAATTGCAGTCACCATTCTGTGCAACAGATCACTAAAGCTTATTCCTCCTGTCTAATTGAATCTTTTTATCCTTGGACAAAAGTCTCCCCTTTCCTTATTACTCATCTCAGACCCCAGCTTCTGATAACCACCATTCTACTGCCTGCCTCTGTGAGAACAACCTTTTAGATTCCACATATGAAATATAAAGCATTTATCTTTCTGTACTTGACTTACATCACTTAATGGAATGCTCTCCAGGTTTGTCAATTACAGAATTTCCTTCTTTTTAAAGGCTGAATAGTATTCCATGTTGCATACATATGTGCCACATTTTCTTAGCCTACTCATCTGTTCATGGGCCTAGCTTGCTTCGCTATATTACTAGTGTGAATAGTGCTGCAATAAACATGGGAGAAGAGAAATCTCATCAATATACTAATTTCATTTGCTTTGAATATATGCTCAGAGGTGGGATTGATGGGTACTCTGGTAGTTCTGTGTTTAGTATTTTGAGATGTGACCATACCATTTTCTCAAATGGCTTTACTGATACACATCCCACCTACAGTGCGTAAGAGTTCCCTTTTTTCATATCCTTGCCAACACTTGTTATCTTTTGCCTTTTTGATGATAGCCATCCTTATGTTATTGTCTCATTTGAGTTTGCCTAATTCCATGTTTTGAAGATGTAGATATATTTCTGGGATCATTCCTATAGCAGTCAGTTGAACATGTACATTTGCTCCTTACCATTTAAAGTCTGAAAACACTTGTGGTTTTCCCTTTGGCTTCTCTCTTCATGGTGCTGTAGGGAACTGAGGGTCAGGATCCATTCATTGTTGAGCGTTTGATGCTTTGGAGAGAAAGGTTACTCTTAGTTGCAAAAAAAGAAAAAAGTATGTGTGTGTGTGTATGTATGTATGTATGTATGTACATATCTATCTATCTATCATCATCATCTACCTACCTATCATCTATCTATCTATCTATCTATCTTTCTGGTATTTCAGATTGGCCTTAAAACATTATCTTAAAATGGCTTAGAAATAGTTGAGTAGTGATCAGGTTAGAGAGATAGCTGAAAGGGTGTCTCGCCTAGGTGAGAAGTCTTGGGGGTATGTTTTCAGAGAAACCTCATGCAATTTTATTTATATGGTAGGCCACTGGCCACCTCAGCTGACTATAAGCCTAATATTGTAATAGGAAATAAAATGCAAGACTATATAATTGTGACTGCGTAAAACCTTCAGATATGTTGATTAATATGCCCTAAACTCTTGACTTGGCCTGTTCTCCAGCCACATGTCAAATTTCCTGAGCACATGGCTTCAACTTACTCTTATCTTAAACTTGTCATCCCAATGGGGTGATTAATGATCTAAATTTCAGTGTGCATCTCTGTAAAAGGAAAAGACGTTAGAAAGTCTTTAATCCCTTACTTGTTTCTTTGATATTAGGTTTTGTTTGCACTGCTTATTTTTAGTTTGAGTACTAAACTCTAGCAAATAACTTCATGGAGTCTGGGTGTATGCTATCAGTCCCCCAACCCGCACCAGCATTTGTGATTAATCTCAACTATATGGTGTATTTATTTGGGTTCACTTATAAGCACCAGTAGATATTATAGGAAATTGTGTTTGGCTTGCTGGAACACCACTTGGTGTTGTGACTCCCTTTCAGAATGGGTGGATTTTGAAGAAAATCGTTAAGTAGAAGGGGAAATAGAAGCAAATTATATATATATACACACACACAAAGGGTAACATTTGAAGGGGAAAGTGGGAGATAATGTTGGAAAGGAAGTTTACTGTCAGAAAGTCTTGAATTTCAATGTGGTCAGCATGGGGGAGGGGGAAAATTTGGTGACATTGTCAATAAGGAGTCCCCGAAAGATTAGCAAATATATTTGAAGTGATAGGATCTGAATGAGGGGATCAAAACTATGTTCTTATAAAACAAACCTAGAATCAAGACATTCTTGGAGAGTGAAACCAACAACAAAATCAGCTCCTATTCATTTGGTAAAGCATAAGCAATTTTGCAATCAAATGAGAGATTCTCATGTTGTTCTCTGGACTAATTTTGTATTTACACCACATAATGAAATAAAAAATTTAAGGCTCATAACAAAATTTCATTTTACTCAGTAGGTGTCAGATATCAGTATTTATTTACAAAGTCAAATTATTTATACACACATTTTACAAGAATCAATAATTAAGCCTCTGCTGAAGCTTTTTTGATAGTTGTTTCCATGGTGTAGTAATAGTTTTGTTTTTTTTTTTCATCTTTAAAGATTCCATTCTGTTAGGTGGTTTAATTTTTTGTGTATTTATTTTTTCCCAAAATGGATGATTTGTAGGTTATTAAGCAGATGATTTAATCAGTAAATGAAACTAAAAGT
The DNA here is from genome assembly GCA_004027655.1 of Graphiurus murinus. Lineage (NCBI taxonomy): Eukaryota > Metazoa > Chordata > Mammalia > Rodentia > Gliridae > Graphiurus > Graphiurus murinus. The sequence goes on along the minus strand of PVLC010038732.1, from coordinate 9,609 downwards.
CTCAAATTTTATAATTGATGAGTTATTGACTTAGTTTAAAACAACCATTTTTTTTTTATTTAGGAGAAAGGGGTTACTGTTACTCTTGTCCTACCACCCCTTGATAAAATTTGACAACATTTTTGGGAGGACTGGCCAGGTTGTACACTTATTGGTTTGTGCTATGGATCATGTACTAGCTTCTAACATGGGGCACAATACAAAGGATTTACTGCTGCATCAAATGCTCATTCAAATATTGGTCTTGAAACTGCCTTGTAGGTGGGTTTGCTGATTATAGGGTTATTTGAAAATATATTTTTCTTCACCCTCGATTTCTGCCTGTATTCATTAGGACCTAGAATCATGCAGGAAAATAGCACTCATGAAATAAAAGTTTGCTTGACAAAAAAGACCCCTTGTCTTACAACTGTTAGGCTGCAGAAAGAGATGCCAGTTTTAGGGAAGAATTCTGCAGACACAGCGAGGCCTTGTTATTCTTCAGACTCCATTATGTGACACCTACTCTCAATTCAAAAGAAAAAGATCAGGCTTTGCACTAATGAATTCATTTTTTTATTTTTCCTTATTTATTTTTTGGTACTGGTGATTGAACTCAGGGACATCTATACCTGAGCTACACTCCCAGTCTGTTGTTTTGTTGTTGTTGTTGTTTTGAAATAGATCTCGCTAAGTTGCTGAGGGTCTTGCTAAGTTACTTAATCTAGCCTCAAACCTGCGATCCTGTTTTCTCAACTTCCTGTGTATTGGGATTGCAAATGTGTAGCTGTACTGAAGTATTAAAAATCCAGCCATGGCTCTGTGTGTGTGTGTGTGTGTGTGTGTGTGTGTGTGTGTGTGTGTGTGTGTGTGGTGTATTACTGTGGATTAAACTCAAGGCCATTCAACCTCTGAGCTATACCCTCAGTCCTACTTTTTAATTTTTATTTTGAAACAGGGTCTCCCTAGGTTGATGAGAGTCTCATTACTTGTTGTGGTTATCCTCCTGTCTCAGCCTCCCTCTCAAGTACTGGAATTATAGGTGTGCACCACCACGCCTGGCTCTAGGTCTGGCCCTGGAGTCATGGTCTAATGGTTACCTCCTTTGAGCATCAATTTCTCTCATCCTTAAAATGAGGATAATCGCATTGTTAGGGCTGAGAAAAATGTCATATGAACTGAGCACAAATAAAGTGCCTAGTTTAGTGCCTTTAATTTAGAAGTACCCAATGGATAATTCTGTCTTAGCAAAGCAAGGTTTAAGACTGAGACATATGGGTGCCTGATTCTATAATATCTTTGTTCTATTTCTATCCATATGGAAAAAATCACACTTGTAAGATGGTCTCAAATTGCCTTCTTTAGCCGGTGTGAGCTAGAGATGTGCCACAGAAGCTCTGATATTGTCATGAGGGCACAAGTTTTTAAATACTTTAGTTTTATACTTTTATTGGTTCTTGTCATCATACATCATACTGAGGTGCAGAGTGATAGGAATGTACATGCATACAACATTAGGAGCACTTCCTCTTTATCCCAGGCTCCTGCCTCTGCTTTCCTGTACATGTCTTTGGGATTGGCATTGATAATTTAATATATGTACATAGCATTGTTCCAATAGTTACCTTCTTTATGACTCTATCTTCACTCTTCCCTTCCCTAAGCCCTGTCCATCACTCCACTGTGGTCTCCTCTCCTCTATATGAGGTTACCTTCATTTCCCAAATTCTATCCAGCTTCTATGCATGAGAAAAAACTTACAACTATTTGCCTTTAAGATTATCTAATTTCGCTTAGTACAATATTCTCAAATTCTATCCAATTTCCTGCAAATGACATAATTTTGTTCTTCTTTATGGATGAGTAAAATTCCATTGTGAATAGACCACATATTCATTGCGAATATAATACAGTTTTGTGATCCCTTCATCTGTTTATAGATATGGACATCTAGGCTGGTTCCATAATTTGGCTACTGTGAGTCGTGTTGCTAGAAATACTTTAGCAATTATAAAACATCATGATGAACTGAATATCTTCACATAGACTCTAGGCTAATTATTTTGTCACACCTAAAACTATGTAATTCTTAGAAAGCTTATCAAATCTCTGCTGTTTCCATGAATGTTTATAAATTTGTCTTGAACATCCTTCTAGGTAGCTTTTGATGAGAAAATTTTCAGCAGTACAGCATGAAGAGAAAAGTTATACTACCATTGTAAGATATTTGAAGTGGTGCAGTTGCCTTGTGTTGATTAAAAAAAAAAATAGTAGCAACTCAGAATATATCCTTCACCCTGATAAGCTTAGGATACAGTCTATAAAAATCTGGAGCATCCTCATAATGACCAAAGGGCCAATTCATTAAACAACGCCCTATTGTAGGCTGTAAAGTCATTTGAAGTTGCCTTCTGATCACACTTGCAGACACTGATCTCCCTACCTTTTCTGTGCAGTTCTAGGCTTTTAGGGGTTCAAGGGTAATTATCACAGATAATTGTAGATGGACAAAATTTCCATCCATTGTCTTTCACATGAATGACTCCATAAACCATTTTCACAAATAAGTATCCAATTTCAGATAGCTTTATAGAAATAGGGATGAGCACGTTCTTCTGTTTGACACTGTTGAAACATGCTTGTTATGCTCAGACATATGTGTTGGAAGATGTAGCCTAGAACTCAGGAGTGAGTCTCTTGCCACATGAAATTGAGTGAGTCCAGGGGAATCACATTCATGATTCAGGCCTAAAAATAATAGGAGTACTAAGAGGTATTCACTGAGTACAGTATTAAACACTTTACATGAATTACTTTGGTTAATTCTCATGACTATTCTATAATGCATACTCTATCTTATTTCTGTTTTTCAAGTGTGAAAGCTGGGCTCAAACATGTTATGTACCGAATGAGTTGGAAAGTTACACCTCTACCAAATCATTTGAATTCCTAAGTTCATGCCCCTGTCTGCCACATTATAGTTTTAGATTTCCAAGGAGGCTGAGAACAGCGCAAGTAGGCATCATATCAAGTTTTGAGTTCATCACCAACAGGAAAAATCAAAAACAAAAACAAAAACAACAAACTATGAAGACAATGAATTGATGCACTGAGGCCGGTTGGGCCTGATCCTTCACAGCCAATGATCTCAGTCATCTATGTGCTTGTTGGCTAAGACTGTTCCCCCAGCATGCTCCATGTCATGAGAGCTGTAGCCGAAGGACACCGCCCCAGCTGGGGAAAGACAATTAATTATTTCTAAACCAGAACCCTCACGTTAAAATCTTATATGAACATAATGAGTGGCAAAGGAGTTTGAATCATCAATGGTGCATCTGTGGAACTTGGGGAAACTTTGCCACAAGACAGCACAGGCAAAGCTAGCCAGAATCCCTGATTAAAAGTGATTCCTCCTTTAATTGAAATGATCTCTGAACAGCTGCCAGGTGAGAGGGGTGAATGTGGGTGGGAGGCAATGAGGAAAGTCTCCCCAGCTGAGGCTGTATTCATTTGTATTTATTTATTTATTTCAGCTTGGGGGCGAGGGGAAGGCAGGCAAGCAAAGATTGCAGAGTAATTTATTGAACCAATGAAAATGTCATGAGAACATCTCAGAATTGGACTGTGTGGGAGACAAACATCACTTGAGACTCTGGGAGAGACTTGCTATTCCATTTTCACCTGGGCAAATGGAAGTTTTTTACAAAACATAAAATAAGCAGATGAAGAATATTAGTTACACAAATCTGAAAATTTTCTGGAATGATTAATTAAAAAGGAAGTTGAGTTACATGTATTTTCCTTTTTTTTTTCCTTTGGCTAAGAAAAAATGTGAGTGTGTGTGTGTGTGTGTGTGTGTGTGTGTGTGTGTGTGTGTGTTTTCATCCAATGGGACTAAACACTTGGGAGTCCTTAGCTTAGTTTCCTTTTGCTTGAGTGGGCAGTGAAAATTTAGATTTACAAATGACTGTAGAAGTCATATCATGTGACTCTCTCATTTTATACAAGAGAAAACTGAGGCCTCCCTATAGAGAAGAAAGGATGTATTCACTTGTAGACAATTCTTTGGGAAACAAGGAAGAATAAAAATTGTATAGATTGAGTTGATCAAAATTATATTTGTTTTGGGTCACCATGGTGACTTGTTCTTCAATTAATTTGCTTTTTGTGAATTATGCTGTCTCATTCTATCATAACTCCATTGTTTCTCAGGTCTAAGAAAAGCAAAGGAGCCGGGCGTGGTGATGCATGCTTGTAATCCCAGCATTCGGGAGGCTGAGATTGGAGGATCCGGGTTCGCGGCCAGCCTCAGCTACCTAGTGAGACACTCCGCAACTTAGTGAGACTCGGTTTCAAAATAAAGAACAAAAAATAGGGCTGGGGGTATAGCTTGGAGGTAGAATGCCCCTGAGTTCAGTCCCCAGTACCGCAGAAAAAAAAAAAAAAAAAAAAGAAAGTCAAAGGAACCACTTTGTATCAGTCATGTTTTGGTTTTTGTTTTCTCTCACCAATATTTGGAATTTATAGCCCTTCTGTTACTATTTTATCTTCCCAGGCTAATGATCAAATACATCATTATTTTTGATGAGGTAAAAACATTAGAAAGAGAAAATTAAACTGTAATTTGAATAAGATTAAAATCATAGTTAACTGACATTTATTGGGGATTTGTTATATTCTGGGCATCACATAATATATACATATATCCTCAGAGAAACTCTATACTGTATGTGTCTTTGTTCTCTCTATTTTGTAGATAAGGAACTTGAGGAACAGTGAAGTTTAGTGACCTGGCCATGGGCATATGACCCTTTACATATTAATGGGAGTTTGATTTATGAAGTCTGGCAGCAGAGGTTACATTTTTTAACTGGTTTGTTCAATCTATTTTTCAGTGTGAGCTCTTTTTTTTTTTTTGGTCTAGGGGATTGAACTCAGGGATACTCTACTTTGAAGCTACATTCCTAACCCTATTTTTTTTTTTTAATTTGAAATAGGGTCTTGCTAAGTGCTGAGGGTCTTGCTAAGTGCTGAGGGTCTTGCTAAATTACTGAGGCTGTTTCAGACTCCCAAGTACCGGGATTACAGGGTTTGCCACCATGCCTGGCTAATGCGAGTTCGGTTGTTCATTTTGCAGAAGAAACTGATGTAAAGAGTTAAGTGATTTGCCAAGGTCATAGAGCCAGGAAGTGGCAGGGCTGGGAGATGAATCTGGGTTTGTCTGGTAGGATGACACTGATAGCACTAAGCTAGTAAAACATCAGGTGTCATGATAGAGCTGTGGAGTATACTGCAGTACCTCCCAGGGAGTTTGCTCTTTGCCAGTGTTTCTTCAGGAGAAGGTGTAGCTCGGGCTCTGGAGGCTCAGCTCCTAGATTTTGACAGCATACATAGCAGCACAGCTGCTATTAAGGCCTAGAAGACAATTGGCCTCAACACAAATAGACTTCAATCCAAGGTAAGTTAATTTAGTAGTACAAGTCAGGAGATTCAGCATTTATCCTGTCTTCATTTTATGCGAAGTCCCACACCTACCCAAGTTCACTGCTTCTTAAGTCCCTATGACAGCCCTGGTGCCTCTATTAAGAGCCCAGAAGAGTGTGGCTCATTTTGACTCAAACAAACAAAACTGCTCCTTAATTTCCCCAAATATTTCTATTTACATAGGCCCAAGGCCTTCCTGCCAAATCCCAGCTGCTCTAATCCAGGTGTGGTTCCACACAGCAGAAAAGGCAGACACAACATTCCACATTTATCTTAACTCTGTAGTTTCCAAGGAAACAGTACTGTGAGAAGGCAGACACTGAGCTCCCAGTTCTGTATCAGTCCAGCCTGATGTTAACCCTTTATGCTCAGCAACACCGAAGTAATACTGGGCACAGTGAGGGGAATTTGGCACACTGAAGGAAGAATGAAGAATAACTGAATGTGTAAATGAACCCTGCCTACCTCTAGGTTATCATCTCATAGCAATGAAACTCAAGGAACTGATATTTAAATCAAATAATATGAAGCAGAAGATGTTTCTGACAAATAACCCAGGTATAGGTATTTGCACAGAATAATCTTCTTTCTTGTTGTACATATTAATTCAAAAGAGAAAATTTTATATCAGAAGGTCCCTGAGAGAACAGAAAACTAGAGAAAATAATAACAAGAAGAAAACAAATTCCTAAAGGATCCTTCCCACCAATTTTTAAGATCTACTGAATATCTTTTTATTTAGCCATTATCATTCAATATAATATATACTATTCCCTGGACAAAATTGGAGTATTATTGGTAATTTATTAATTTTAAAAATTCCTATTTTACTCATGAAATTTAGTCATTTACTCACTCAGAAAAACATTATTGAATTCCTTCAATATGCAGGTACATTGTTAGACCCAGGGAATATAGTGCTTAGCAAAACCATTCTGAGGTCCTGCATCATGGGGAATCATGCATTAAAACATTTATATAATTATATATAAAACTGTGAAGGTCTAAGTGTTTTGAGAGAGGTCACTGGACATACAAGAGCATGAAATAGGGTTTAGATTCTCAAGGTGGTCAAGAAAAGGTTCCTGAAGTGCTATATCCCCAGATGGTGGAATAGGGAGTAATAGTGTCTAAGGAAGACACTGGAGGAAGAATTCCAAGCTTTGGAATAAAATGTATAAAAGTATTGTGGCAAAAAAAATATGGCACGTTTGCTAAAAGTCTGTCATAAGAATGTGATATAATTTACATGTTCAGCTTCTAAGATTATAATGCATTTCACATGTAATGTTTCAATCATTCATTCAACAATATATTTTTTTGTGTGTGGTACTGGGGATTGAACCACGGGTCATTCTTTCTTTCTAAGCTACACCCCTAGACCTATTTTATTTTATTTTTAAACAGGATCTCATTAAGTTACAATATGCTGGCCTAGAACCTGTGATTCTCCTGTCTCAGCTGCCCAAGTCCGGGGATTACAGGCATGCACCACTGTGTCTAGCACCAATTTATTTTTAATTGAGAACATGTTGTGCCAAGCACTGTGCTAACTGCTAAGGATACAATGATCAAGGCAGACCTGGTTCATTTCTTGAAAGTACAAGTTAATGGAAAATCAAACATGATGACGTTAACTATCAAGGACCACAGAACTATAAATAAAAGGCATATGATGCAAGGTAGGATGTTAGGTGAGTCTCAAAGGCAGTGACATCTCAGTTGAGATGTGAAGTTGAATTAAACACAAGATAGAAGGGAAGCCCCAAAGCCAGCATAGGCTTTTTGGGTCCCCACTCTCATGAAGGATAGATTTGCAGATCACATTTTAGGCATAAATTTTATTTGCTTTCCCCACTGCCTATTTTTACAGATGGTTAATTTTGTGAATTTAATGTTAGCTTGATAGTTTTAGTTTTGGAGAGAGCTATTTTCTGACTATGTCTCTAAATATGTAGCTCATAATTATTCTAGTTATTGATATATAGAATCATATTCATATATCAATATCTACATATTGATATATTATATACAGACAAATAGATATGGAAACATATACAGAGAGAGACATATTGTCAAAAACACATTTCAAGTTACATACTATATCTTAGAAATAGTCACATCTAACCATTTAATTTTGGAACTGTTGAGTGACTGCTGGTTAATGGCTGAGCCAAGACTAGAACACTTGGTCTGGTGTTATAAATTCCTCATCTCCAAAGGAGAAAGAGCAATCCCCTTGAAATAAAATTGCCATTGATTGGGTCTTTCCTTCGAATTGCTTAGAAACTGAAGTTGCTAGCAGGGATCTTATGAGGGATTTGCTGGAATCAACTTTGGTGAGATTTTCTTGGGAGAAATTTTGCAGCATATTTAATCAGGCATCCAAGAAACAACAGCTGCTTGTGTATGAAGCATCAGTGAAGCTGCTAAGATTTATATAATCTTTAGTGTGCAACAGATTGCTAGCATTTATAGGACAGTCAATGCATGCCTATGCTCATATGCAGTCATATATGCTACCTCTTCCACTGCCTCTGAATTGAGGCTGCCTAAGAGGAAAATGTTTTGAGGATAATTTGAATAAGAACTGGAAGGCAGAAGACTTGGCCATGGGATTCCTAGAAATTCAGGATAATAAACTTTGCCCAACAGAAGGCAATGATGACAGTGCCTACTTGTAATGGCAAAAAGTAACTATTCAAGTTAGCTTTAGAGACAGGTCAACACCTATCACCATAGCAGCAGAATCACTCCTCTGACACTATTCCTTGTGAGTAAATTAGTGTAAAGATCTTTATATGTTCTAGTTTACATATGATTATTAGCCACTTCATTAAAATGCTGATGATTACCTAATGGTATTTGTTCTAATATTCTCTAAATGGAACAACTAATGAGTTATGTTATAAACATAACTGGAATAATGGAAGAGATTTTAGAAATTATCCACGATACACCCTGCATTATTTTTTTTAAATTTTTTTTTCTTATATTTTTTGGTGGTACTGGGGACTGAACCTAGAGGCATTCTACCTATGAGCTACATCCCCAAGTCCTTTTTGTTTTTTGTTTTGAAACAGCATGTCATTAGATTGCTGGGCATCTCTCTAGTTGCTGAAGTAATCCTTGAACCTGTAACCCTTCTGTCTCAGCCTCCCAAGTATTGATATTACAGACATGCACCATTGCACTTGACTCATCCTGCACTTTAAAGAAAACAGATATTTGTTGTCAGTGAGGATGTAGCTGTAGCAGAAAAATCCCTTGACTCTCAGTTTAGTGTTTTCTCCCCTAACTCTTAAGTTTCTCAGTCCGCAATTGAGGAAATCAAGAAAATATCTCCTCTTCTACTTTATTCTTACATTGTTTTCCCAATGTGTACCTCTCCTCCTTGGATAAGTCATTGTCATTCTCACCAAGACCTGGTTTTATATAGCTTCTCTCTCTTTTTTTTTTTTTTATTGAGAGTCCCTACCTTCTCTACCATTCAAGAACCTAGTCAAAGCCTTCTGTGTTAGTCATATTTGATCCCAAGTTAAAGTGATATGCACTTTATTCTGGATTTATAGAACATGTAGTCTAAATCAGCATAGGAGTTATGATTTCACATTTCTTTTTTTTTTTTTTTTTTTTTCGGTACTAGGGATTGAACTCAGGAGCATTCTACCTTCGAGCTATACCCCCAGCCCTATTTTTTATTCTTTTATTTTGAAACCAGGTCTCATTAAGTTGCAGAATACCTCACTAGGTAGCTGAGGCTGGCCTCGAACCCGGATCCTCTGGTCTCAGCCTCCCAAATGCTGGGATTACAAGCGTGCGCCACCACGCCCGGCATGATTTCACATTTCTTTTGCATGTGTGTATCCATATGTGGTACAGGTGATTGAACCCAGGAGCATTCTACCTTTGAGCTGCACCTCCAACCCTATTTTATTTTTTATCTTAAAACAGAGTCTCATTAAGTTAACACATACTGACCTCAACCCTGTGATCCTCTTGTCTCAGCCTCCCAAATACTTGGATTACAGGAATATGCCATTGATTTTACATTACTTAATAAAGGAAGTATAATAAGATAGAAAAAGCCCAGTCTTTAGAGTCAAGGAAGTATAGATTTTAATATATAACTCTATCCTTTGCCCA
>PVLC010038731.1:0-14487 GCA_004027655.1 Graphiurus murinus | reverse complement strand
GGCTCTTATAGCTGCACCGGGCCCAAGCCACGAGGTGTCTCGTACAGCTCTCACCTGGCCGGCCACGAGTCGGGTGTGCTGGTGCATGCGCTCTGGCGTGGCACAGCTTCGGGATGTATTCCACCTGTAGCTGCTTCTGGCACTTTACCAGGCGCCATCTAGAGGCGAGGTCCAGCTGGCCAGGCTAGGCCCCCGACAAAGCACTGCATTCGGGAGGCTGAGACCAGAGGATCCGGGTTCGCGGCCAGCCTCAGTTACTTAGTGAGGCACTCTGCAACTTAGTGAGACTCGGTTTCAAAATAAAGAATAAAAAATAGGGCTGGGGGTATAGCTCAGAGGTAGAATGCCCCTGAGTTCAATCCCCAGTACCGCAAAAAAAAAAAAAAAAAAAAAAAAAAATGCAAGCACTGCCTCAAACAGGGCCTGGTAGTCAATGACGGGTTCAATTTTCTCAGGGCAATATCAACCTAAGACAGGGCTCATTGAATGACTCATCGAGACGCCCATGATGGGTAAGATTAAGCACCTGGTAGGAAACGACCTAAGACAGGCACAGTCCTGTCTTAGGTTGATATTTTGTTGTGGGAGCCCAACTGGGCCCTCTCCCCCCAGACAGTTGCTGTCTGCATATATGAGTAATTATACTGACTCTTCTGCTCATTTCAAAGTCTGGAGTTTGCTCCTAAGATGCATAGATGAAAGACCCCTCCCACTTCTTAGAAAGTAAATATGTGACCCTAAAGGATTATGATTTTACAACTCTAAAAAATTTGCTTGACCAGGCTATGTTAAGAATGTAGGCTAGTGAGACCCGGTTTCAAAATAAAGAATAAAAATAGGGCTGGGGGTATAGCTCGGAGGTAGAATGCCCCTGAGTTCAATCCCCAGTACCGCAAAAAAAAAAAAAAAAAAAAAAGAATGTAGGCTATACGTGTAAAACGAAGAAGTGGTGATATCTATGTTCTGACAATGATTGATATGTCATAAATGTCTATGTAACCCTGTTGTACTCAAGAAACGTATAAACATCCGTGCTGAAAAATAATTAAAAAAAAGAAAAAAATTTTAAAATAGGGCTGGGGGTGTAGCATGAAGGTAGAAACTCTCTGGGTTCAATATCCAGAAACATACACAGAAGACACACACACACACACACACACACACACACACACACACACCCCACAAATCTGTGGTGAGCTCTTGTCAGATGCCCAGTGACAATTGTCATGGACATGAGGCGCCAAGGATTACTTTCCAAATTCTACCATAAGAGTGTCATTAGAGAAAATCCAAGGAGGTAAGAGAAGGAGCAGGCATGTAATTCCCTATTGCCTTTTATATACTGTGGCCAAGTACAGAGATCTAGTAAAATTGAGCATCTAGTAAAATCTATGCAGGACACCTTAATTCTTAGACTACAGAACTTTCTTGATAACAAAAGCATCAATGTATTTTGGTATAAGGAGGCACAGGGATACAATAGTAATGTAGTGTCAAATTCAGGAAGTTATTGTTCAGTAATCATCATTGCCGTCTTGTAGGAATATGAGCCTAGTAGTGCCTGGACGACTAGGCACTACTAGAAATCGAAAAAGATGAGATTTCACATTTTATATGAAATATGATTGTTTTTAAAACAAAATTCCTCTCCAGACTGACTTGAGCCCTTGCATCATTAGTTCGCAATCTCTGATAGTACATAGCTTGTTATTAAGTTGCAAATCTTCTAAAATGGGAAAATAAGTGAGGAGAATGAGGGCCAAAGTTTGTTTCAACTCTCCAGACCACTGTCTTTTAAGAGATTGCTCAGTAAAATGCTCTGTAGCTCTCTGAGTAGCCCCCTTTTAAAGCCTAATCAGCACCTACTAACTGTAAATCTGTTTCTTTGAGGAATGGCTTTATATATGCTTGGAAGACTGAGTACATTTTATTGCTGCCAAGATTCCTCATGATATTTCAGCAATATCATTTGCTGCCTTCTTGTTGCTTTTTACAGGCTTTTTATGCTACCATAAACATGAACTTGGGACAAAGAACTTGTTTAGATAAAGTTCAGCCCTCTGGCGCTAAATCTTGAGTGTTATTACAAAATACCATAAATAATGTCATTTCATCCTTGAGATGGAAGAAGGGGGTGTGGTGGTGGGCGTGTTTGAGTGGCAGCTCAATCTCTTCTCATCAGTGTATCAGTGTCCTGTGGGTTATCCCAGGGGCAAAGCAGAAAAATGGTTTTGGAGAAGAAAATTTCTTAAATCTAAATTAAGGTTTTTGAAGTGCGCGATTACTTGCTCAATCATCAATAAAATTTTAATTTTAATTTTTAATTATGCCAGATAGAAAGAGAATACAAGAAAGAAACAGACAAAAAAAGAACAAAAAAGTGCAAGATCCTTTAAAGAAAACACATAGTGGAAAAATGAGGAAATCAGATAGAGATGGGAATTCAGGGATCATTACCTTGAGGCAGGAGGTGTTATGAATTCAGGGATCATTATCTCGGAGTGAGAAAAAGAAGGAGAGAGTTGGAAGAAAGAAAACATGTGAGATTATCGATACTAAGACAATAAGAAACTGCTTGGTGAAAAATGTGTTCCACCCATCTGCAGGATTGTAATAACATCCATTTTAGAGATGGGAGAGGGCTCAGGGCAGGTATAGATTCTTGATGGAATTTGTGTTTATTTCTTTCTAGACTCTGAGTGGACTAACTTTAGCCAAGTGAAATTACACTATTGAGTTTTTTAAGTCATCAGCAAGAATTTCTTGAGGACTTCTCTGTTCCCATCACAATTCCTCACGTTCAAGGTCAAAAATAAAAAATAAAAAAACAGCGACAACAAAAATAAACAAATGAAACATAGACTTATCTGTCTCCAATGAATTTGCAAGCTTCATATAATCATTTATAGTATATAGCATATATCTTTAAAGTGTATAGGATATAAATGTATGCGTGTGTACATACACACCCTTATATTTATATGTAAAGATACATACATATGCATACAACATACACATATATCTATATATGTATATGTACATATCCATCCACAAATTATTTAGTGATATTTTCTTTACTGATAAGATAAAAAAGAGTTAGTATAAATCAGGTGTGCCAAATAGGAAATGGTCAGCTATGGAGCAGTGGCATTAGTTGAGTCAGCAGCATATGTTTATAAATCCTATTGGTTATAGTGAGCTGTATAAGAGTGTGAGTGGTGATGATAGTGTTTGATAAGGGAAGAGTTTAAAATGGCAAATTGAAATCAGGGAATATGATGCTTTAATTCTGCTCTTTATTTTTCAACATAGTTTTGTCTATTTGGAGACTTCTGTGATTTCATAGAAATTGTAGACTTTTTTTCATATTTCTGTGAAAAAAAATCTAGAAGAAAAGTAGTCAAAATAGTATGGTACTAGCCTAAAGAGATTTTCCTTTGTTTATGGCATTTCTTGACACTGTTAGTAAATGGTGTTGGGAAAACTCGATGTCCATATGTAAAAGAATGAACTTGAACTCTTGTCTTATACCATATATAATAGTTAACTCCAAGAGATTAAAGACTTAAAAACAAGATCTGAAAGAATAAAGCTTCTAGAAAAAAATAGAGGAAAAGTTCCTTGACATGGGCCTTGGAAATGGTTTGGAGGTATGATCTCAAAAGCACAGGAAATGAAAATAGACAAATTGGACTACATTAAACCGGAAAACTTCTGCATAGCAAAGGAAATATTCAAAAAAAGAAACCTATGAGATAGGAGAAAATATTTGCAAGTCATATATCTGATAAGAATTTAATGATAACAATATATAAGGGACTCACCTAATTCAATAGCAAAGACACTCAAAGGGCCTGAGGAATATCTGTTTCTCCAAAGAAAATACACAAATGGCTGACAGGTATTTGTAAAAGTGTTCAACACCACTAATCATCAGAGAAATAAAAATCAAAATTATAATCTATCTCATACCTGTTAGAATGGCTTTTATCAAAAAGAAAGGAAATAATGTTACTGAAGATGTGGAAGAAAAGGAACCCTTGCACACTGTTGGTGAGAATGTAAATTATGGAGCCATTATGTGAAACAGTATTTATGTTTCTCAAAAATTAGACATAGAATATCATATTATCCAACAATATCTATTCTGAATATGTAGGTAAAGGAAATGAAATCAGTATGTCAAAGAGATACATGGACCCCCATGTTCATTGCAGCATTTTTCACACTAGTCAAGAAATAGAAACCATAGAAATGTCCACCAATAGATGAATGGATAAGGAAATTGTGATATATACATACAATGAAATATTATTCGGCCATAAACAAAGAAAATACTGTCATTTGCAACAATATGGATGACACTTGAGATCATTTTATTAATTGATATAAGCTACAGAAAGACAAAGACTGTGTACTTTCACTTTTATTGTAGAATATAAAATAATCAAACTCTCAGAAGTATAGAATAGAATGCTGATTGCCAGGGACTATGTGATAGGGAAGATGGAGAGATGCTAATCAAAGGGTAAAAATTTTCACTTATAAAAATAAATAAGCTTTGGGGAATTTAATGTACAGCATTGGTGGTAATGGCTGTGTTCATTTGACCATGATAATCATTATTCAATATATGTACAAATATAAAAAGATCACATTGTATAGCTTGAATATATATAATCTTTGTCAGTTAAATATTTTAAAAATGAAAAACAGGTAAACGAAAAAAGATCATAGAGACTAATCTTTTTGGCTTTGTGTCATAATTTTTGGCCTGATAGAGCTGAAGTACATCAAATTAGATTTTTTTTTCATCCATAAACCATGTAAATAGATAAGCAGCTGCTTCCATTGCATTAACACTGAGTAAGACTGAGAAGAGAGAAACTCTTCAGGAAGGTGGGGTTCAGTATGAAGACAGCAACACACAGGGCCTGGGGGGTCCAAGGTTACAAGTGAGAAAAGAGGTGGGAGATGGTGTGACCTTGTGATCCCAAGACCAGAAAAACTCATGTAAGATGACCTGAGCTCTGTCATGAAGGGGGAACTTGGGAAAGAATGTACTGCTTGGTTGAGAGGTACTGAAACTAACACAGAAACAAATTAAGAGGAAAAATGAGCTATCACATTTCTTCATTGTAAATGGATATACAGAAAGCAGAAATATGGAAAAGAAGAAACAAACCCAATGAACAGGACTGGGGCAGGGGCAGGGGCAGGGGCAGGGGGCAGTGGGCAAGAACAGAGCCAAAGATCAAGAGCTTTTTCTCATTAAAATGGGAAAAGTATTTGCATAAAATGGCTAGAATGGAGAGTCAAAGGGATTCTATAAAATTTTCTGTATGAATGGAGAGAAAATAGACACCCTGAATTAAACAGACAGAGACAGTAACTGACAGGAATAAAGAAGGGCACCAAGTTAAGTGAATCACAACCTACAGAACGAACGAGAAAACTGCGGAAGACCTGCTCTTTCCACCTCTTCCCCCAAATAATTCCTCTGTGATGCATATTGCTAACTTCTAACCACCTGCTTTTGTATATGTTGAAGTACATAGACTTGAAAAGACTTTTAGAATTTTGGGGGAATTGGATATATTTAAAGTTGTAGTTCTTGACCTTAAAAATATTGGCTTTGAAGGACCCATACAATTTTAGTGTTGCTTTATTTATATGCACTAGATCACAGGCATGAAAAAAAACAACTAAAACAAAACAAAGCTACATATGCCTCCAGGCAGTACCCTTATGCCAGGAAGCCTGAAAAATACAGAATCAAAAATGTCTTGAAATTGTTTTTACCTGTGTACCTATCAATCTTGTTTTTCATAACCGTACATACTTATGGGGTACAGTGTGAAAATTCAATATATGCATACGATGTATAATGATCAAATCAATATAATTAACATTTGTCTCTTATACATTTGCCATTTTTTAGGATTTAGAGCCTTTCAATGCCTCTCTTCCAGTTCTTTATAAAGCATATAATAAATTCCCACAAACTATAGTCACTCTACTATGCTGTAGACGCTAGAACTTGATAATTATCCAACCTCCCTCTTTTTCTCTCACTTCTTCATCTCTAATAATCTCCATCCTTCTCTCTTCTTTGAGATGAACTATTTTTAGCTTCCACTTATGAGTGAAGGCATTCAGTATTTGTCTTTCTGTGCCTGGCTTATTTCATTTAACATGATATCCTCCAATTCTATCCATTTGGTTGCAAACAGGATTTCATTTTTTTCTACGATCTTAAAATTCTGAGTGTTAGGAAATACTTATCTTAGGCTTCTCAAGGGCCAAGAAGATCGATAGACAAAATATCCTCCAGACATAGAGCAGAGCTTATAAACCTACTTCCCCTTGCAAGGGTATGAGTAACATGGAGATATGAGGGCTTAATTTATAGAAAACTATGAATGCTATTGCAATATGGAGAGGCTGAGTGTGTATAAATTTTTTGTCAAATCATCCTTCTTGAGCCACATTCCATGAGATCAATGTATCCTGGTAAAACATCACAAACAAAACTGGCTCCTGTTCTCCATATGTTGGATCCAACTGGCCCCACCAAAAATCTCCCATGGACTGGTCTGAAAGTTCTCAGCTAGTTCTTAGCTAGAGGATCACTACCAACTCCCTACTAGAAAGGCACTGATAAATTTTGGAGGTATATCTATGAACTAAAAAGTTAGAGTTTTAGTAAAATTGTATATGTTTTTACCTCATACTATGTTTTGTGTGTTTTAAAATTATGCCTTTCTTCCTCAACTCCCTAATATGAAACATTTTAAATATAATATTTAGCATAGAACTACAAGAACACAAACCAGACAGCATAATGTTGTTAACTAAAACCTCTGGAGTCCTAGAAGGAACTGGTTGTAAAATGAATGTTTCTAAAGATAATAGCTTTGATTAAACTACTTCTATCAGGTAGAGGAGGTTAGTAGCTCAGTTGGGGTAGAATGATTTTGAAATATTTGTATATGATTAGGAATTAATTATCTATTGCACTGGGCAGTCACATTGTATCACTAGCAAAGGGAAATCTGGAAATCTTTGGCTGCCCTATAGTGAGTTCATAGCAGGAGAGACACACAAACAAAGTCAGTGAGAAGACCAAAGTGAAGTGGTTAAAGATAGGTGACCTGTTGAGGTCAGGGTTGGATACCTGAGAACTCTCACAATGTCAACAGGAATCAAGATTAGCTTCTACTAGGAACAAGAGAAATTAGTAGTGAAACTGTCTTAAGCTGAAGGAAATTCAGTAATAAAGATTGATTTTATAGTAAACCTTATAGAGACATCAACTCAGTTTCCTGAAGTAAGCTGCCTTTGGACATGGCTTGCAGGAACATTATTCTTGATCAGGGCTATGGGATCCCTAAACTTCTCTTCCTTCTCCACATCTCTTTGCAGATTCTCTGTATTGTACATACCCAGCACATTAATTCATCACCCTTCTTCAGAGGAGCGCATACACCCAGTATCTTCTTTAAGGGTTTCTGCAATTCCTGCATTTGGGTCTCTCCATTGCACTTAATTGTGAAATTCCACATATTTTAGTAAAATTATAACTCATTTACATGAGAATTTGGGGTAATTGGCCTGATTTTGCACCCTTCCTCCTTCCTCCCACCTTACCTCAATGTGCCACTTCACACATCTTTTAAAAAGTCACACAAAAAGTTTTCTAAGCACATCTGCAGTGCAAAAATATTAGCAAAGAATGTTTTCCCTAATTAGGAGGAGAAAATTACTTTACTATACTTTAGTGCAAACATTAATATGCTGCTTATCTCTGCAAATATTAGCTCATGTCAAAAAGAAAATAAGCAAAGCACTTGTGAATCAGACATTGGCAAACTGCCAACAGAGTTTGACCAGAGAAGAGACTCTGTTTGGACCTGGGAGGCCTTATCCTCCTTTCCCATGTGGTCCAAAATTCTGTGCTTGCTGTAGCCAGGGACTAGCACTACTTACAGATGTGACAACCCAGCGCTCAAAATGCAGCTCTTAAATGAAGAGCTTAGGGTTTCATTTTATCACCTTCAGTTTCTGAGTTCCATAGTGAGCTCGCTCACATTTTCTTATATTTGACTAGTTACTGGTTGACATCTAGTTGTTTCAGGTATGTGAATGTACACTGTCTAAATTTCCCATGCTATAAAGCCGGGCGTGGTGGCGCACGCTTGTAATCCCAGCATTTGGGAGGCTGAGACTGGAGGATGCGGGTTTGCGGCCAGCCTCAGCTACCTAGTGAGGCACTCCGCAACTTAGTGAGACCTGGTTTCAAAATAAAGAATAAAAAATAGGGCTGGGGGTATAGCTCGAAGGTAGAAAGCCCCTGAGTTCAATCCCCAGTACCGAAAAAAAAATAAATAAATAAATAAATTTCCCATGCTATAAAGCATTCTCGGTGGCATGATCTACTTCTTAACCCTCTGTGCTTCACCCACAATTGCCAAACAGACCAGCAAACAAACGAACAGCATTGATGCTGGAGACTTTGACCACTTGCTAGGCTTGTTCCCTTGGGCTGTTATTCATCTTCAGTTTTCTCAGTCATCATGATGAATAAGTCATTTGACTTTACACAATGCCTGGCACTACTAGGCATAGGGGAATGAGAAACCTGCCTGAGGAGCAAAATTCAATAATCGAGATAGATAATATTTTAATGCAATGCTCTAAAAAAACCCTCTAAATGTCAGCACTATTTGTTGATTTGGGTGTGTAGTTGAATTGTCAAGATCTGTGAGTCTAAAGACAAGAACCTGGTTTCATGTATTTATAGCCACCTACACACATTCATCTGCCCAGAAAAAGCATTTACAGCTACTAAAAGTAAAAAGATCATACTCAAAATTATTGACTCAGTGGTTCCATGTGGACCTTGGCCAGATGCAGGCTTGCCAGAGGATGCTCAAACATATGTGCTGTATCTATTGGATCTCTTAATATTAGTGCACACAGATAAATCCTGATCTGCTCCCTTGCAATTATACTTGTCTTTTCCTCTTTATAAATGAAAACATATATAAATTTCACCCTGTCGATTTTTCTAATTATTTCCTTCCAAGACAGTGTGAAGTCACAGACAATGACAACCAAAGACACTGTTATCTCCAGACACATCACAATCCCTGGGTGTGGGTTGGCAACAGCGTATCAGCAGACTTCCTCCTCACTTTGTGCCTTTAGAAGTGTATCTATTTGGAAGATAAGAATACATTCCACCTTACTCCCTTCTAACCTCCCCAAGCCAGACTGCCTTTTCCCCTCTTCCCTCCTTCAAGGAAAATTAAATGAAGACAGCTAACGAGCAGTTTTATTTTCTTTCGGCAAAGGTCAGCAATCCCACAGCAGCAAATTAATCCCAATTAGTAATGATATTTTGTCTTGATAAATGATGACACATTTGATTTACTGTGTTTCCAGGATGCAGGCAGCAAATGTTAATGATTTGGTTTGCTGGGAATTTATACCCTTGCTCATTTCCCATTTGCTGATCAGTTGCAGCTCGTGAAGACTTGGCTGCTTCAACTAATGAACTGAGAACCTCACAGGAATAATGGTGTTTTCTGCAGCCTTCAAAAAAATTTTTTTTCATGCCATCTGTAGAAATGCAGGTTCCTCTCAGAAAATATCTCTGGCAGCTAAGAAGGAACGATTATGATCATATCAATGTCACTTATAATTTGTGTTTCACTCATTTAATGGCATCCTCAATAAATGAAGCTTTCTGTACAGAACAAAACTAATTATAACAAATTCAGAATTGGTGTATGTGTGTGTGTGTGTGTGTGTGTGTGTGTGTGTGCATGTGTATGTGTGTTTGAGAGAATTCATGAACAGAAAAGAATCTAATCTTTTCTCATTTCCTTAAAATATTCTGATAACACTGACATGGTTTACATAATGATTTATCTGCCCAGCTGGTGTGGTTGTAAATGAGACCAATGAGGATGTTTTTGTGAGGTCTTCATAATCGAACAACCTCATGTGCAATGACTGCACACATAACGGGGAGGATTTTTCTTCCTCACCACTGGGCTCCCCCCTGGTGAATAGACAGCACTTTGAAGATTCCAGAGGCACATTTCATTCTTCATAAAGGTTGCCAGATCTGTCCCCTGAGGCTGTACAAGTCAGGTGGTGGGTGATGTTGGGACCAGCATTTGTCTTACCAAAGATTCAAAGCAACAGGAGGCCCAGGGACAGACTGGCTCTTCCACCTCTGAAAAGTTCATGTGCCTGTCACACACAAATGTAATCTTTGCTACAGAAAACAGATATGATTGGCTGCAACTTCAGGCAGGCTGGTCTCCTTGCTGTTTACATAGTGCTATGAGAATGGAATATGAGGGCTCATTACCCATCCGCACTTAAGAGCTGGGACTGTCAGAGTCCCATTTAGATGCTCCTTCAGGGAACTGGATGTTTTCCTTTCATTTTTAATCATTGTTCTTACTATCAACTAATATGAAATCAATAAACTTCACTCTTCTTGCTTAAGGGAATGCTTGTTACTATAGTAAATTGCTGTATCCACATTATGTATGTACCACTCTCCCTTCCCTTCCTGAGGCTTCTGTTTTGTCTTTGACCCAATTGTCCTTTCATTCTGGAATAAGGTTGATGTCCTTTGCTGTCTCTGGAATGCAAGTGTTGGGGACAGGTGGCTAGGCTATTGACTGGATCAAAGGCTGATGGTTAAGATTGGTTCAGGGGTAAATATTAATGAGATGTTCTATGTTAGACAACTTGTCTAGTTCAGTGTGCTCTGCTTTGCACTCAGAGATGATTCTTTTTTTCTCATATTCTTGCCACAATATCCAAAAGAGCAGTAGTTTCAGGTATTGGCCCAGGTTCTTTGAGAAAGCAGACACCAAGATGGAATTAAATGTCTAAAGGTTTTGCTAGGAGTGTCCTAGGTTCTTCTAATGTCAGTTCTTTAGTTTCTCTGATGATGAATATAATAATGATCTAGGATGGACATATGTTCTCTGGTTTCATTTCTCTACCTAGATAAGGCATTTGAATCCTTACGCTACTTTTCAGTGGAAATACTACATATCCTAGAGGACATGATTGTCATCTCCTGGATTTCATGATAAGCACAAAGCAGTCTCTTTTAATGTAACCCTCTCTCTCACTGGACAGCTGAATGTGCATCTGGTTCATTCTTCCTTTGAAGTCCAGCTTCAGTATCACATACCTTTTTAAACTTTCTTTGAGCCATTTTCCACTTCTAGACACAGGCCATTCCAGAACCTTTCTCTGGAAAGTAATCCTTTATCATTGTCTTCTTTTGAATTCTAACCCCATTTCCATAAATAAAAGTCTTATATTCTCCTAAAAACCAAACATATAAAAAAAAAACTTCCCTGGCCACTCCTGTCCTTGTGATATCTCCCATCCAAATACCTCAGTTAAAAACACCTATCCTGTATATTACAGGATACATGAGTTTATTGTTACATGATTTTCCTGCATGAAACTTATCCTCCATCCTCTTTGGGACCATGCGGTTTAGAGGAGATAGAGGCTGAGGATCCCAACTCACTATGTTATCTTGTACATATCCACTTACTACCTCTGGAGTTCATGTTTATTGCCTGCAAGTGGATTAAAGAATCTCTAAGGCTTCTCTTAATGCAACTGTTTATGAAACTGGTCTATCCAGTATCAAATAGCAAGCATTCTGTAAATATTTGGTAATATGATTTTGACCTCAGAAGGGGATAATGATTATCAGAGGGTCAGGCAGTAGACTATTTCCCATGGAAGCATTAAAGAACCCTCCCTGAGCCCCATCATGTCCCTGTAAGGTATGCCTTGGAAATGGGAGAGTTTATGCATCTTTAATAAAAAAAAAACAATAGGACAAGTATCCTGACCAGATTGATGAAAATATGATCATATTTCTATTCTCCAACTGTGATCCAATAAAAATACAAGACCATTAGTAATACTGTGTATTAAGGACTTATGACCAGGGTCACTATGGTGACAGTATTAATATGACACAGTGGAGAATGGGGAGGTCCAGTGTTGTGTTAGATTTTATCAATAATGTTTTGGGAGCTGTTACCCATAATGTGTCCTCAGAGAGACCATCAGCACTGATATGCTCTAGAATCTTAAGCCGCATACCAGACCTCCTGAATTGAAATCTCTTAACAAAATTTCCAAGTGCATCAAATCATGAAAAGTACTGCTCAACTTTACAAATGAGGATCCACATCTTGTGGGACTAAATATTATCTTCAAAAATAATGTGTGATCATATAGGTAGATAGATCCATAAATAAACAAACACATAAATAAATACATATTTATGCATGTATATATATGCATGTATATATCCATACATCATTCTAAACCAAGTCTGCATTTTCTTAATAACTTTTAGTACTTAAGAAGTATCCTGATCTTCCTTTCCTCCAATATCTGCTCCATCCATTCAGAATCCTGCTTGAATGAGAAGTACTATCAAATACTATAGATACTATCTATCAAAGAAGTTAGTGCTTGATAATGAATGTATTTCTTTTCTTAGATAATGCTATTAATAGCTAATATTTAACATGTGCTTGCTAAGTGTCAGGAGCTGTTTCAGAAAATGGATATGCATATTTTATTTAGTTCTCATAGCAATCTTAAGAGGTCAGGAGGCTTATTTTAGATTAACCCTTTTATCAGAGATAAAAATTAAGTAAATTTTCCATAGTAAGAATAAGAAAAAAGATTAGAGTGCAAGAGACCTGGTTTTATGACACATGTTCTTAAAGTTTGAGCCGTACTGTCCTATTGATAGTCAAAATAAAATTTCTTTTTATTTATTTATTTTTTTAATTTATTTTTTATTGTAGTAATTCGTGCAATATAGCATACATCTTTGTTAAGTACAAGTTGCTAACAACATATTTGCACACAATTCTCATTTGACCCCTTCTCCAATTCCCACCCCGTTCCCTCCCCCTCCCTCATCCTCCCTCCCCTTCAGGTTCAGTTCAGTGAGTGACCTTGATATGATTGTGTAAGTACATCATGTGCCTTAGGGTGTCCCTCTGCCCCATGCATCCACTACAAATAAATCAACTTCTTTGCTTATCGAGGATCTCTCCTTTTCATCTGGAGACTCTCCTATGCTCCATCTTCTCCCTAGCATCCGCATATTACGGAGAACATATGCTTCTTTACACTTTGTGACTGACTAATCTCACTTAACATAATGTTTTCCAGTTGCATCCATTTCCTTGCAAATAACATGATTTTGTTCTTCTTTATGGCTGAGTAAAATTCCATTGTGTACATATCCCATAGTTTTGTAATCCATTCATCTGTCGATGGACATCTTGGCTGCTTCCATAGTTTGGCTATTGTGAATTGTGCAGCTATAAACATAGATACACATGCATCGTTCTGATACTTTGGTTTCCATTCTTTTGGGTATATACCCAGTAGTGGTATTGCTGGGTCCTATGGTAAGTTCACTCCCATTCGTCTGAGGATCCTCCATACTGCTTTCCACAGTGGTTGCACAAGTTTGCAATCCCACCAACAATGTATTAGGGTTCCCACTTCTCCACACCCTCGCCAGCAGGTGTTGTTGTTCGTGTTTTAAATGGCCATTCTCCCAAAACTGATCTACAAATTCAATGCAATACCCATGAAATTGCCAAGGACGCTCTTCACAGACATAGAAAAATCAGTCCTTAAATTCATCTGGAAAAACAAAAAGCCCAGGATAGCCAAAGTAGTTCTTAGCAATAAAAATCATGCAGGAGGCATCACAATACCTGATTTTAAACTCTACTACAAAGCCACAGTAATAAAAACAGCATGGTATTGGCATAAAAACAGACACATAGACCAATGGAGCAGAATAGAAGACTCAGACCCATAGACTTACAGTCAACTGCTTTTTGACAAAGGAGCCAAAAGTATACACTGGAAAAAAAGATAGCCTCTTTAACAAATGGTGTTGGCAAAACTGGTTAACCATATGCAGGAAAATGGAAATAAACCCCTCTTTCTCACCCTGCACAAGAGTCAACTCAAGGTGGATCAAGGACCTGGAAGTCAGACCAGAGACCTTGCAGCTACTTGAAGAGGGCATAGGACCAACACTTGAACACATAGGCACAGGTAAAAACTTTCTCAACAAGACCCCAAAAGCACAAGCATTTCAAAGGAAGATTAATATATGGGATTTCATTAAACTGAAGAGCTTCTTCACAGCAAAGGAAACTATCAAGAACCTCAACAGAGAACCTACAGAGTGGGAGAAAATTTTTGCCAGTTACACTTCAGATAGAGGTCTAATATCTAGGATATACAAAGAACTCAAGAAAATCACAACTAAGAAAGCAAATAACCCAATCAAAAAATGGGCAAAGGATCTAAATAGACACTTCACAAAAGAAGAAATACAAATGGCCAATAAATGTATGAGGAAATGTTCCACATCAT
>PVLC010038730.1:0-14613 GCA_004027655.1 Graphiurus murinus | reverse complement strand
AAAACTACTCTGAGATTTCACCTAACTCCAATCAGAATGGCAACTATCAAGAAAACAAACAACAATAAATGCTGGAGAGGGTGTGGAGAAGTGGGAACCCTAATACATTGTTGGTGGGATTGCAAATTAGTGCAACCACTTTGGAAAACAGTATGGAGGATCCTCAGACAAATGGGAATGACCCTACCATATGACCCAGCAATACCTCTACTGGGTATCTACCCAAAAGAACGGAAACCAAACTGTCAAACCAATGCATGTGTATCTATGTTTATAGCTGCACAGTTTACAATTGCCAAACTATGGAACCAGCCAAGATGTGCATCAACAGATGAATGGATTACAAAACTATGGGATATGTACACAATGGAATTTTACTCAGCCATAAAGAAGAACAAAATCATGTTATTTGCAAGGAAATGGAAGGAACTGGAAAACATTATGTTAAGTGAGATTAGTCAGTCACAAAAAGTAAAAAATCGAATGCTTTCCCTAATATGTGGAAGCTAGGGAGAAAATGGGACATAAGAGGGACTCCAGATGAAGGAGAATCCTTAGGTGAACAAAGAATTTGACCTAAAGAAAGGTGAAGGGGGTAGGGAGGACACCCTAATGAACATGATGTACTTTCTATGAACACATCCAAGTCAATCACTAAACTGACCTTGAGAAGGAGGGAAGAGGAGGGAGTGGGGCGGGAATTGGGGAAGGGTTAAATGAGAAATGTGTGCATGGTTGTCTTTACCTATACTAGCTTGTACCTAACAAAGATGTGTAATTACAATGCACCAAATAAGGGAAAGATGAAAAATAATAAAAAATAAAAAAATAAAAAATAAAAATAAAAATAAACAAACAAACAAAAATATATGATGTAGTAATATTTGTAAAAGTTTCTCAAATTTTGAGTCTAAGCTGTTAACATTATACCTAAATAGAACTAGAAGCTAATTTTATCTGAATTTATTCCAGTTGAAAGAAAGTTGATTTCCTGGGAAGCATCTATGGCTTTTGGAAAAGACACCAGAAGATAAGCTAGAATTCTTTGTAAGTTACTATTAGAATTTTGTTTTCCTGTAAAACTTGCCTTAACATGTCAGTCAGGCAGTATTTCAAGGTAAAAATCTATTTGTATATTTAGCTATAATTTCACAATTACAAAATAATTGAAAGCCAATCACATGAAAAATGTCCATTTAGATTGATTAAAAGTTATCCTTTCATACTTCTAAGGAATGGAAAGTAAAGAAAGTAACAGGTATTAATATACATTTTATTTATTCTATTTCAAAAATCTGATCCTTTGAGAGACACCCACATAGTAACTTGGAAATAAAATAGTTTTACATTCATTTCTGATGAATCACTTCAAAACGAGATGGTTGGGAAAACATATATTAAAGAGTGGAATAGTCCTCCTAAATTAAAGGCTTTATTACATAATCAATAATTTCTCTAACTCTTAGAATATGGTTCTATTATCTCCTATTCTGGGGAACTAAGTTTGACAGATTTAGTATGTATCATTGCCTTTGTAAGTAGATAACTGTTTTGACTATTATGTCAGAAAAAAAGTATATATTGAATAAAACACTGTTCTTACTAAAATCTGAGTAGGCAAAACAAAATAGCTGCTAGACTAGGAAATAAAAAATAGGGGTCATGCATTGAGTTGTCTCTGCCTTTATTATAAGTCAGGGACAGCAGACATGCTAACTGTGTTTCACTTTCAGAAGAGGTCTACATTACCTGTTCTGAATCACAAAGCACAGCCCTAAAGGCAGAGAGGTTCAGATACCAGAGTTCTCTTAGCTGTTTCATCCTGAACTAATTTTGTTCTTGACTCACTTACATATAAAAGAAGCCCCAACATCTACCTATCCACCTATGAGCACTTAGAATATATTGAATTGTCACAGTAAAAGTAAATTTGGAAAGCAAGGGATGGGGGGACTTATGGATAATTAATTTTTGACTATAAAACATATGTGGCTGAGATTCTAATTATTAACAAATGTTAGTTGATGCAATTATGCATAATTACAGCAGAATTAATAAGAAATTTAAGCTAAATCACAAATGCTGAAACTAAACATATAAAATTAATTTAAAAAGGAAATTTATTTTCAATTGGAAATGATACCCAACAAAAATCAGTTATTCCTACTATCTGCTTATATGCATTTTGCAAAGGGAGTTTTAAAACATTGCCCAGGGGAATGAGATAGCCAGACTTCAGGTTATTTAGTTTGAATTCTAACTAACTCTAATTGTATGCTATTTTTAGCATAAGAATGTTAAGACTGTTTAATTCTTAATAAGAAGGTAGGTAGCTCTTATTTGTCCTATGAAAATTCAAATTCAATGACATGCATGCTTATAAAAAGCAAACAAAGAACTTATATTTCTAGTTCAGATTGCCATTTATCAAGTGGAACCTTGGGGTCTATGGGTCAAAGATCCATATTGTAAAATTACTACTGTAAAGATGATTAACTTTCCACATAAAAAGGCCTAGTAAGTCTTCCAGAAAATACATATTGGATGCACTAAATTGCAGGGCTATTGAAGACTGCAAATATGGTAATAAACTAGATGACAAGTCTTCTGCTCTAACAGAGCTCATCTCCTAGTTAGAGAAAGTCAGAAAACCAACAGTCAACAAACCACTGGAACCCACCTCCGGTAGAATAAGGTCTGTTTATTAGTCATTGTAGTGAGGGAAACATTGTAAGAGGATATTATTAAATAGTTCAGGCTCATGTTAAGTGATTCCGGGAGGGACTAAGAATGCAGGGCTTATTTCTGTATTGTATGATGTTAGGAAATGATAATAATTCTAAGATTGGGCATTTCAAAAAAGTCTTACTATGAGAAAAGCAAACTAGAGTGAGGATAGTGCTATGATTGGTAAAGAAGTAAAAATCACTTATTTTAACAAAGAGGTAGTTAAACATAAGAGAAAACCCTAGATAACCTCAGATATGGCATTGTCATTTTAGGTACAACACCAAAGGCATGACCCATGACAGAAAGAATTAGTTAGACTTATTTAAAAATGAAAAACAAAACAAAACAGAAACTGTTCTATGAAAGACACCTTCAAAAGAATGACAAGAGAAACCATTTGCAAATGATATATGTAATAAAACGTTGTTTTCCAAAATATACAAAGAACCCTTAAAACTCAAAATAAGAAAAAAAATTAAAGAATGGCCCAAAGATCTTAGACATCACACCAAAGATAGACAAATAGCAATTGTGTATATTAAAAGATGCTACCTACCATGTGTCATCAGGGAAATTCAAACTTAAACAACAGTGAGAAAACCATTAGAATGGCCTAAATGAAATACTGAAGACACCAAATGCTGATGAGGATTTGAAACAAGAGGAACTCTAATTCACTGCTTGTGGGAATGCACAATGGCATAGCCATTTGGGGAAGAGAGTTTGGTAGTTTCCTAGAAAACTAAAAATACTTACCATATGATCTAGCCATCACACTTTTTGCTAATGACACAAAGTAGGTGAAAACATATGTTTACACTAAAACCTTCACAGGGACAAGAGCCTTTATTATTAGGAAATCCAATAGTTCAAAATATTATTATGTGTAGGCAGAATCATATGTGCAATATAAGTAAGAGGCTTATTTCTTTCTCTATTGTTATGTTTGAAACAATTTGACCAATAAAAAGACAAAAACAGTTTACTCAGGAGTCTTGGTTTGTATTGAAGGACAGGTTTGAAGCCAAAGAAATACACAGATAACATGGCCCCAGGTACAATGCCAGACTAACCAAAATTATTTATTCTATTCAACACGCTTAGACTCTTATAAGTTAGAATATCTTTAAACTATACCCCTGAGAATTGTTGAAAAAATACAAGTAACTCAGAGAGTACATGGTCACAATCTACCTGTGTGGGACCTCAGGTCCTATAAATTGGCCATAAACAAAGGAATTACATCAAGGAAACAAAGATAGAACATTGGTGATGTAAAGCTCAGAGGCAACCATGCAGCTACTAAGTACATTCCTATGGCCACTCAGGCTCAGTCACTGTCATTTAAAACAATTATTTGATGATATAGGCAAGCCACAAAGTTCTCTGCTTTGTGCAAGGCAAAAAGTGAGAGTGAATTTCTAGAAGTTAATAAATATGTTAGAGATTTTCTTTCACTTCGCTCATTGCACCATGGAAAAATCACCGAAGTGTAAGAAACAGAATTCTGTCATGCCAGTGCCTCACATTCAGTACTGCAAGAGAATAAAATATCGACATATTTGGGTGTCATTCTCATAATTTCACCCAACTCAAAATAATGACTGAAACACCCTTGGGAAACATGAAAACACCTGAGGAAGGGAGAGAAAATGATCATTCTTTCCAATCCTCTTCACACTTTTTGATTTGTTCTAGCTAGAGATACACATTTTTCACAGTGATTGAAGAGGGTGGTAACATCTGTCACATCTGTAGTCAAGACATGAAACTCAATTTTAAGATCTCAGTAGAGAGGAAAAATGGGAGAAAGATAACTTGCAACTTCCACTAATTAAATATGCAGGAATAACTAAGTGAAATGAATGCTTTAAAAAATCCTTGGCTTTTTTTTTGTAATTGGTGTATTGTAATCATACATCTTTGTTAGGTACAAGCTGGCAGAGGCATACATGCACACATCTCTTATTTAACCCTTCCCCAATTCCTGCCCCATTTCTCCCCTCTCTCCTTCTTATGTTCAGTTTAGTGATTGGCTTTGATATGTTTGTGATGTACATCATGTGAATGTACATCATGTGAATGTACATCATATACATTCACAAACATATCATGTTTCCTTCTCCCCATCACCTTCAGTTAAGTAACGTTCTTTGCTCATTTAAGATTTCTCCTTCACCTAGAGTCCTTCTTAAGACCCACTTTTTCCCTACTTTCAACATATTAGAGAGAGCATCTAATGTTTTACTTTTTGTGACAGACTTATCTCACTTAACATAATGTTTTCCAGTTCCATTCATTTCCCTGCAAATGACATGATTTTGTTCTTCTTTATGGCTGAGTAAAATTTCATTGTGCACATATTCCATAGTTTTATAATCCATTTATCTGTTGATGGACATCTTGGCTGGTTCCATAGTTTGGCAATTGTGAAATGTGCACCTTTAAATATAGATACATATGCATTTGTCTGATAGTTTGGTTTCCATTCTTTTGGGTAGATATCCAGAAGTGGTATTGCTGGATCATATGGTAGCCAAAAACATACACTGGAAAAAAGATAGCCTCCTTAACAAATGGTGTTGGCAAAACTGGTTAACCATATGCAGAAAAATGGAAATAACTCCACTTTCTCATCCTGCACAAGAATCAATTAAAGGTGGATCAAAGACCTGGAAGTCAGGTCAGAGACCTTGAAGCTACTTGAAGAGGGCATAGGTCTAATACTTAAACACATGCATAGGTAAAAACTTTCTCAACAAGACTCCAAAGGCACAAGCAATTCAAATGAAGATCAAAACATGGGATTGCATTAAACTAATGAGCTTCTGTGCAGCAAAGGAAACTATTAAGAACCTCAACAGAGAACCCACAGAATGGGAGAAAACTTTTGCCAACTACTCCTCTGATAGAGCACTAATATGTATAATATAAAGAGAACTCAAGAAACTCACAGCCAAGAAAACAAATAACCCAATAAAAAATGGACAAATTATCTAAATACACACTTCCCAAAAGAAGAAATACAAATGGCCAATAAATGTATGAGGAAATGTTCAACATCATTAGCAATCAGAGAGATGCAAATCAAAACTACCTTGAGATTTCACCTAACCTCAATTAGAATGTCAATCATCAAAAACAAAAACAACAACAAATGCTGGTGAAGGTGTGGAGAAGTAGGAACCCTAATACATTGTTGTTGGGATTGTAGATTAGTGCAACCACTTTGGAAAACAGTATCGAGGATCCTCAAATGAATGGGAATGAACCTACCACATGATCGTTGGCTTTTTAAAAATTAAATTTTCCCATTTTAATAACATTGTCATGATTTTTTTGTTTCCTCTTTTCTGAGTCATTAATGTCTTACAATCTTTAAAGTTGCAATACTATTACAAAGTGGAAGAGCCTAGTACTTTTCCACATATATAATTTCCCCAAATCAATCTATCTGTAAGAAAGGAAAGGAAAGGACCTATAATTCATGTGCAGGCAGAGCCATGCTGGATAGTAAATAAAAAAAGATTTAGAGAGTCTTATTGCATGCCCCTTGAGTCTCAGTAATGCCAGAACAGCATGGTGATTTTCAGAAATTCATTAATCCTTTAGACAAATATCGACTGAGCACCCACAGTGGGCATTGGTTGGTGCAGGGAGATGGGAGTGGGAGTGGGAGTGAGGATGATGTACCATAATAAATGAGATGCAGAATATGCCCTTGAGAATCTCATGGTCCAGAAGGGAAGAAGACATGTTTTCCACCTTGTACTGAAATTATTTCTATGTATGAGATCTGAGAAGTACAGGTAAAGTCTTAAGAAATTTCAGGGCAGAAAAATTATTTTTTATGAGGAAGGATCAGGGAGGGATTATAGAGGTTGATGCAGCTGATTTTGCCTGGAAGGATGGGAAATCTTTGGACATATAGAGAAAATAGAAGGATGTTTTTCTTAAAAGAGGTAGCATGGCAAGGACATGAAGAAAAAAAAAAACTCTGTTGGCCAATAATTCATTCATTTCACCTGAATTGCGAGGAAAACAGGAATGGAAAGGAGTATGGTAGACTAACTGATCACTTCCTAAAGATGTCTACATCCTCATCCCTGAGGTTTTTGTTTTTTGAGGGTTTTTTTTGTTTGTTTGTTTTGTTTTTTGTTTGTTTTTTCAGGGTGGTGGGTACTGGGGTTTTTTGTTGTTGTTGTTTAGTTTTTTTTTTGCTTTGTTTTGTTTTTTGCAGTACTGGTGATCAAACCCAGGGGTATTCTACCTCTGAGCTACATCCCCAGCCCCCTCTTTTTATTCTTTATTTTCAAACAGGGTCACACTAAGTTGCAGAGGGCTTCACTGAGTAGCTAAGGCTGGCTGAGAACCTGAAATCCTCCTGTCTCAATCTCCTAAGTAGGGGGATTACAAGCATGGGCCACCACACCTGGTTTAGTACTGGGGACTTAACCCAGGGACATTCTACCTCTGAGCTTTATCCTCAGCCCTTTTTATTTTGAAACAGAGTCTCATTAAATTATTGAGGCTGGTCTCAAACCTGAGATTCTGTTGTTCCTGCCTCCCAAGTACTGGGATTACAGGTGTGTACTACCACTCCATGTTCAATTTTTAAAATACATTAACTGACATGGGAAAGACTTTGCAGGCATGATTAAGTTAAAAATCTTGAGTTGGAGAGATTATGCTGGATTATCTGGTAGCTACAAAAATTCTTATAAGTGAGAGAGGAAGATGTCAAAGACACACAGGGAGATGTAAAAAGGGAAGCAGACATCAAAGTGATGCAAGGAAAGGGCCATGAAGCAACAAATGAAGATGGTTTCCAGAAACTGTAAAGTAAAATGTACCATAGTTTCCCCTAGAGCTCCTAGAAGAAATGCACCTCTACCAACCTATTTTAGACATCCAACCTCTAGAACTGTAAGATAAGTTTGCGTCACCTTAAGCCATAGTGCATGTGATAATTTGTTACAGTACAGAATACTTTGAAAATATGCTATTAGATCATTAACATTGGTTTATCCATTCCTTCTCCCTGGAGTCACTACTTTTACTTATTCTTTGATTACACTTAGGTTGCATTTTTAATTTTTTACAATATATTTACTTGTCTGCCTTTGCTTATTTGCCAAGAGAATAAATCTGATATTAATGAAATACAGATACTTTCAAAGAGGAAAAGACTTGGGAGCAAGACACTAAATTCTTTTATGAAGGTAGTGTATTTAAAATGTCAGTGGGTAAATGATGGAGGATGGACAATGGGAAATGTAAATTTGTGCTTCCTACATGTAGATAAGGCTACATAACTCTCAGAAGCAATTTCTAAAAGTTATTATTATAGCTCATAAAATACTCATTGAAGTATGATGACTGACCATTGGGAAAACTTAAGTGGTGAATATATAAGAAGGGAATTATTTAATCTAGAAATTTTGACATAATTTGTTGGAGGAAGTGATTTTATAGT
The DNA here is from genome assembly GCA_004027655.1 of Graphiurus murinus. Classification (NCBI taxonomy): domain Eukaryota; kingdom Metazoa; phylum Chordata; class Mammalia; order Rodentia; family Gliridae; genus Graphiurus; species Graphiurus murinus. The sequence goes on along the minus strand of PVLC010038730.1, from coordinate 6,407 downwards.
AAGACTTTTAGTTTAAATATCATCATTAGCTTGAGATTACCCAAAAGCAAAGTATAAAGCAATTTACTGTAGATGAATTTGGGGATGAAAAAAAAAGAGCTTTTAAAGAGAAATATCCCATCACAAGTTCCTAGGTTTCTAGAATGTCTCTAACAGGACATCAGTTTTTCAATTTCACAAACATTTTTCTGAGTACCTACAAGTGCAAAGCACAGTTCTTTATTCATTTATGACCTAACATAGTCTTTACCTTTGAGAAGCTTACTTTTCCTTTCAATGTAAAGTTGTGTACTTCCCCAAAGCACTATGCAATTAGAGGAATTGCTCTAAATTACTTTTTCCCAAAAAATACACAAGTTTTAAGTCTCCCAAAAGTGTTCATGGCCTATCTTACAGCTTGTTCCTAGAGCTCTTCTCTGCAGACTGGAAAGAGACTGAGGGTACTGTTTTCCTGAGGGTTCTGTTTGACTGGGCTACAGAGGAGACTTCATGTAGTGAAGAAAAGTCAGGGAGAAAAAAAAAAGAAAAGAAAAGAAAAGTCAGGGAGGTTTCAAGCAAGGAAAACGAAAACAACCTTTGCCTGTTTCAAGTATTGGGTTGGCCCACAGAGCCACCACTTCAGGGATTTTATAAAATGCCACTGCATTGCTTTTGCAAAAATTCAGCCTGGTCAGCAGTGGGATGACCTCAACAAACCAAATTGCCGTGATATTTAGCCATCAAGCAGAAATTTCAGGGGCAATAGTACAGTCTCCTCTTCTGTCCCAAAGTACAAACCATGCAGATCAAGTATATGAGTGAAGGCAGGACAGGATAAAAACTTTTACCTGCTCTGAACTGAAAATATAATGGTGTGTTCGTCCCTAAACTGGGGCCCAACTCAGGTCTACAGAACTACATTCACATGGTGTTGCATTCTGTAAATAAAGCCTTCTGAGGTGATCCCTGAAATAGTGCAATGAGGAGCATGACCTTCACCACTTGTAAGTTCTATTGACTATATATGTATGTAAAGTTGTGTATATATAGTAAATAAAAATGTCCTATTGACTATAGTCAATTGTCTTATTGACTGTATATGTATATGTAATAAAATACATGTGATGAATCCCTCCCAACAAAAACCATAATTTACCATAATAGGTACTTGGTTGCTTTTTTTGTTTCTTTTGAAGTATTAAAATTTTCTCAAAAACATACTTTTGGAACATCAAGTTTTTAGGGGGGTACCCAGATCATATGTGAATTGAAATCTACCTTTTTAGATAAAAATTAAAAAGTAAAGTGAACTAATTATTGAAAAAGTAAAATGAACCAATTCACTTTCTTGCCTTCTTAATCAAAGGATGCAGAACATAATTTAACCTTGTTTCATGACAGGTGTTTCATTATTATGAATTATAATTATACTTTCTATGTCGCTGTGACACAAAGAAACCATAGGGGTTGCTGCCATATATGGAGTGTTCTACCTGCACATAAAGTGGTCTAACTATTTTCTTCTTTTTCCCCATTTTAAGTCAGTTCTTCATAATTTTTTCTGTCCTTCCTCTCTGACATGATTTATCCCACCATGTTTGCCTTTTCCTACCACTCTTACTGCACTCCTCTGCTTGCTTTCATCAAACCCTTGCCTATCAAAGCAGGATGTCTCCAAAGCTCAGGGAAACTACTTTGCACTAGGGTCTTATTTTATTTATTTACTCTATCTATCTATCTATCTATCTATCTATCTATCTATCTATCTATCTATCTATCTATCTATCTCTCTATCTCTCTATCTATCTATCTATATCATCTATCTATCTATCTGTCTATCTATCTATCTATCATCTATTTATCTATCTTCACTATCATTATCTATCTATCTATCATTTATCATCTATCTATTTATTTTGTGGTGCTGGGGATTGGACCCAGGGGCATTCTACCTCCAAACTCCCCTATTTTATTTGAAAATAGGGCTTTGCTAAGTTGCTGGCCTCAATTCTGTGATCATCCTATCTCAGCCTCCCAAGTACTGGGATTACAAGCATGTGCCAACATTCCCAGCATGTGCTAGAGTTTTACCTTGGTAATAATTACTCTTGTCAAAATACAGATTTGGAAGATTCTGACTTGATAGTTCTGGAATGGGAACTAAAATTCTATTTCTGATCAAATCCAATGTGATGACTTTGCTGCTGGTTCTTGGAACAAAGTTTGAGTACCAAGATATTAGATTATTGAATTTTTAAACAAAGAATTGTGGAAACTAGAAAGAAAATATGAAACATAAAAAATTTTAAATAATGTGGAAAGACACCACTAGAACAGAAAAAGGGGACTGAGGGTGGGCTGGGGTGGAGAAAAAGTAGGATTTAGGAAGAAAACAGTTCAAATAATACTATAGCACTATATGAAGATATTATTACCAATTTCACTGACATGTACAGGGAGTGAATTGAGGGGATGGGGTGGGATGCAGAAGGAAATATATCAAGTGCTTTGTGTGTATATGTTTGTATCACATTGAACCTCACTATGATACATAATTGCAATCATAAAACTATAAATAAAACTAAAATAGAGGAGGAGATCCAAGATGGCGACTGAATGAAACAGCTTTCCCCAGACACTGTGATTTCGAACAAAATTTACCATAAAAGGAGCATCTTAACAGAAGAAAAATACAACAAAAAAAGTGAAATTTGAACTACACCTAAAGAAGATCAAAAAAGCAGATTTAGGAGGGCAAGGGAACTCGCTACGGCCCTGCACCCAGCGCTGTGGCCCCGCGCCCAGCGCCGCGGCCCCCCACCCTACACAGGGGTGGATCGGCGCTGCACAGAAGAATTAGGCTGTGGAAGGAGCAGTGGGGACGAGCCAGACACTGTGAGCGGCTAACTACACGGGGACACAGCTAACAACCCAGGCGTGGCGTTGGCCCCAGATCTGACGAACTACCCAGGTGGGGATCGCCACAACACTCACAGTGACCAGAACTCATGGGTCAGTCAGCGGAAGCTCCCAAGGATCAGCATCTACGCTCTGCCCCAAAGATGGAACAGTGAGCGACAGTGCAAGGAATCCTAAAAGAGGAGAGCGGCGAATCCAGCTTCTTGACAGAAGGAAGAGAAGGAATACTGGAAACTCGAACACGAACTCGGAGAGGGGAGCCAGCGTGCGCTGGAAAACGGCAGCCGCCATCTTTACCGCCAGCCCCTCCCACCAACTTCCTGCCAGCTACCCAGACCATCATTGTCCTATTGCGCCCTCAGCCATCAGAACTGGAACAGGCAGAGCAGCACGGAGCCGTAAGTTGGGCTACGCACCCCGGGTGCAGGGTGCGGGGTTCACAAAACAAAGGATAGACTCAGCCATTGGCCCTGCTAGAGCCTAGACAGGGCCAGAAGGGAGGAGGAACCCAGTGCAAACAGGATATCTGGAAAGGCCTGGCATTTAGACTGCTAAAGCAAAAAGCAGAGACAGAGATACAGCCAGACCCAGTGGAGAGTCCAGAGACATAAACTAGCAGTGGAAATTCTTTGCCTGCACTGACAGAGCAAATTAAAAAAAAAAAAAAAAAAAAAAAACCCGCCAAAGACACGTGAAAATTTAAGCTCGGTACTTACTAACTAGCAGAGCGTTGGTTTTAGTGTCTGTTTGCTATTTGTAGATTTTGGCTTGTTTTTTTTTTTCCTTCTCCTTTGGTGTTAAGTTTTAAGTTTGATCTATCTATACTCTGTTATCGTTTTGTATTGCCTTGATTTATTTTTGTTTGTTTGTATGAATACTTGCTTTGTTATCTATTGCTTAGGTCATTGAACCCCCTCCTTACCCTTTTTACAAGCTCCCCCCCCCATATTCCTCTCTACTACACTTTACCTCCTCTCTTTTCTTTTCCTCTTTTTCCTATCACAGATAAATATCTACTGTCTCTAATCTTTACGCCCTTCTTTACCCTATCCCTGCATCTATTGCAGTGACCTCTCACCCAAACTCTATCTCTGAACACACCCTGTCACCCCTAAACCCCAACTACAGAGATTGGACAAGAAAACTTACAAGAACAGTAAAGATATAAATCGAAGAACAGGGGAACCATGGGAAGGAAAAATAACAAATTAAAAATGAACCACCACAACCCCTCAATAACAGATCTCACCAACCTAGAATGGCAGAGACTACCAGAAGAACAATTCAGATCTTTAATACTAGAAACAATACAGGATTTTCAGAAAGATGTAGGCAGAGCTTTCAAGAAATAAAGGAAGACATAAAGGAACAAATAAACAGAGAGTTCAAAGACCTAAAAAAAAAACCAAAGAGAAGCATTGAAGGAAGTAAAAGATGAAATAATTGAAATGAAGGCATCAATTCAAACTATAAACAGCAGATTAGATCACATGGAAAATAGAATATCACTCTTAGAGGATAACCAAACTAAAAATGAATCTATAGTACATAACTTAGAAAAAAACAAATATGACAGTATGAATTGGACATCGAAGAGATCTGGGCCAATTTGAAAAGAGCGAACCTAAGAATAATAGGCATAGAAGAGGGATTAGAAGTTGAAACTTATGGAATAAACAATCTCTTCAAAGAAATAATAACAGAGAATTTTCCAAACATAGAAAGAGAAGTTGATACACAGGTTCAGGAATCATACAGAGACTCCCTCAAGACAAGACCAAAGAAGAGGTTCACCACGCCACATAGTAATCAAATTGACCAATGTAGAGGCAAAGGAGAGAATCTTAAAGGCAACAAAAGTAAAAGGCCACGTGACATTTAGAGGCAAATCAATTAGAATTACACCAGACCTCCCGAATCAAGTCATGAAAGCCAGGAGAGGCTGGAGTAACATATTCCAAACTCTGAAAGAAAATAACTTGCAGCCAAGATTCTCATACCCAGCAAAACTCTCTCTTAAAATTGATGGAGATATAAAAACCTTCCATGAAAAACAGAAACTGAAGGAATTTTTGTCTTCCAAACCAGCACTAGAGAAACTACTTAAAGAGATTAACTACAAAGAAGAACTAACCAGTAAACATCAGAACCAGAAAAACAATAATTTGCAAGAAGCAAACAGCTAAGCAAAGAAGAATAAACACTACTGCAAACAGAAGTCAAAACTCAAAATGTTATTAAAAATCATCTCTCAATAGTCACACTGAATATAAATGGCCTTAATTCCCCAATAAAAAGGCACAGGGTGTCAAAATGGACCAAAACCCAGAATCCATCTATATGCTGCCTGCAAGAAACACACCTTATAAGCTGGGCGTGGTGGCGCACGCTTTGTAATCCCAGCATTCAGCATTCGGGAGGCTGAGATCGGAGGATCCGAGTTCTCAGCCAGCCGCAGCTACCTAGTGAGGCACTCCACAACTTAGTGAGACTCAGTTTCAAAATAAAGAATAAAAAATAGGTCTGGAGGTATAGCTCAGAGGTATAATGCCCCTGAGTTCAATCCCTGGTACTGCAAAAAAAAAAAAAAAAGAGAGAAACACACCTTACAAGAAAAGATTCCCCAAAAACTAAAAGTGAAGGCCTGGAGTAAGGTAATCCATGCCAATGGCACTCGGAGACAAGCAGGAGTAGCAACTATGATATCAGGTAAACTAGACTTCAAGCTCAAGCTTACCAGAAGAGACAAAGCAGGACATTTATTACTAGTAAAAGGAACAATCCAACAAGAGAAAATAACAATTATCAACATCTATGCCCCAAACACAGGTACAGCAACTTTCATAAAACAAACTCTATATGATATAAAGACACACATAGATCCCAATACACTAATACTAGGAGACTACAATACTCCTCTTACATCTCTAGATCGTTCCTATAACAAAAGGTCAGTAGAGACGCCTCAGACCTAAAGGATACCATAAACCAAACGGACCTATTAGACACATATAGACTCTTCCACCCAACTACAACTGAATTCACATTTTTCTCAGCTGCTTAGGGAACCTTCTCCAAAATAGACCACATTCTCGGCCACAAAGCGAGCACTGGCAAATTAAAAAAAATGCAACATAATTCCCTGCATCTTCTCAGACCACAATGGAATGAAACTAGAAATAAACTCCAGGAAGACTCAAAGTAACTGAGTAAGCGCATGGAGACTGAACACCACACTGCTGAATGAAGAGTGGGTCATAGAAGAAGTAAGGGGAGAAATTTAAAAATTCCTAGAAACCAATGAAAACGAAGATACAACATATCAAAACCTCTGGGACACCCTGAAGGCAGTACTAAGAGGGAAATTTATAGCACTGAGTGCCCACATAAGGAGAACAGAAAACCACCAATTAAATAACCTAATGACACAGCTCAAAGCCCTCGAAAAACAAGAACAATCTAGCCCCAAAGCCGGGAGAAGACAGGAAATCACGAAAATCAGAGTGGAA
>PVLC010038729.1:0-14600 GCA_004027655.1 Graphiurus murinus | reverse complement strand
AAAAAAAAAAAGAACGACTCAATGAAGAAGGTAGGAAGGACATTTTCATGGTACTTGTATCAACTCTCCCTTGAAATCATGCAAAACTTGGAGGGAGATACCCTCTGCATAGTGCGAGAAGAGAAGTAAAATGAGAACTCCACCTAAGTTTTGATGTGGATCCTGGACACAGGTCCACCCTCATACTCAATGCTCCAAGTTTTTATATATGGTCACAGTTAAGTTGTTATTAGCTTAGAATAGCATGTTATAAAATGCATTATGTAAGTCCTAGGGTAACTACAAAGAAAATACTGTAGTAGATAGACAAATGAAAAAGAAAGTAAAACATATGATTACAAAAAGATCATCAAATTGTACAGGAAAACAGCAAGAAAGGAAGAAAGGAGCTATAAAAGTCAGAAAAAATCTAACACAACAACAAGTCCTTATTTATAAAGAATTACTTTAAATGTAAATGGATCTAATCCACTAGTCAAAATATCATAGAAGGATGAATGGGTTTAGAAAAGAAAGAACAGGATCCAGCTATGTGTCACCGACAAGAGATTCATATTAGTTATATGGACACGGGATGAAAAGGATGTAAAACATTTCCCAGACAAATAAAAAGAAAAGAAACAAGGAATGGCTAACTTCTTGGCATCTTTCAAAATAATGAAAGCTAGAATACTATAGTGACAAATGCTTACTCATTTACAGCAACACAATTCACAATAACCAAGTTATGGAATCAACTTATGTGTTCATTAACAGAGGATAGACAAAGAAATTGGGGTATATACACACAATGGAGTTTTACTTCCCCATAAAGAACGAAATAGTATCATTTTCAGGAAAAATGGTCAGAGCTAGAGATTACATGCTAAGCAAAATCAGCCAACCTCAGAAAATCAAGGACTACATATATTCTCTCTTATATGGAAGCTACAAAGAAAATAGGAAAGGAAAAGGAATTCATCAAAATGAGGAGAGAGTCCAGTAGATTAGTGGAAGGAAACTGAGGGAGGAGAGAGGGAGAGAAAATGAAGTTTGAGGAAATAAACAAACCAAATAATATTATGTATGTATATGAACATATCACTACCAATCCCACTGGGATGGCCAGGTAAGATGGATCACACCTGTAACCCCCATATTAGGAAGGCTGAGACAAAAGGATCTCATGTTCAAGGCTAGTTTCAGCAATTTAGTGATGCCCTCAGAAACTTAGCAAGATCCTGTTTCAAAATAAAAAATAAAGTAGAGCTGTGGGTGTGGCTAAGTGGTAGAATGCTCCTGGTTCAATCCCCAATATCAAAAACAAAACAACATCCTTCTCTAGTTTCAACTGTGTTACATTTATGACAATTTTCAATAGAAAGACTCTCTAAGTTTATTCAGCTTGTACATAAACATATAACTCTCTGGTTCTGAAAATGATAGAGAATTAACTATTCTCAAAATTAGGATTCTCGTTAATTATATGACACAAGTTCTTGGTCCATTTGTATTACACCAAAGAAAACACTAAACAATCTATGTGTATTTGTCTTCCATTGATTGAGTACTTATGGATTTTATCATTTAATTCTCAGAATAATCTCCTAACTAAGTTAACATCATCACCATTATGATTTTTGCTTAAAGGATGAGGAAATTGCCCTTCAAGAGGTCTCATGCATTTTGCCAATTAAGTGTAAGACAGAATTCACAGTTGATAGCCTGGTTTTAGGGTCTATCATTTAACAACTATGAAGTATAGCCACTCCTGGTAATAAGTATTTTAAAAGAGAGATACTTTTTTATCCATAAAGAGTTAAGATATCAAAAATAAGTTAATTAATCTAAGTTTTTTAATAATGTTCTCTGGTGTAAAGTTCTTCATAGGTAGAAAGTGCTCCAACCAGTTTGGGGTGATTCTTCTAAATAGACAGGCAGCCAAGCAACTCTGTGCCTTGTCTCAGGTTACAAAGTTCCACAAAAAAATGTATCAGCTCTACAGTAATAATACAGAGGTCCACCTGGAAGAAATGAATGGGACATCTGTCTTGTTCCAGCAGAATTGATGTCTAAAATGATGTCTTAGCAACAATTTCATAATATAAAATAACAGCGAGGAGTTAAATGCACAGAATTTCCATTTTTAATGGAATGTATGTTAAATGTCTATTTCTAAAAGGAACAAGATTTCTTATTGTTAAAAGAAATTCACCAACAGAGAAGCTGATCTTGGCCTACTGCATAAGTTGAAATAGAGATATCACACGGCACTGGTGAATCAGGAACAGTGACAAGACAATCGCTTTATAAAATATTCAAGCAGAAGTGAGCTAACCAAAATGAGCAACTGTCTCAGTCAGCATTCTCACTGCTGTAATCAAAACAACTGATCACCACAACTTAGAAGAAGGAAAATGTATTTGCTCACGTTTTTCGGAGATTTTTAAGAGGTAACATTCATGTCAGGCTGGGTCTGCAGAGGTCAGATCACGGCTATGGCAGGTAGAAAGAGGGAGATAGCAAAGGCTCTGGTCTCACATCATGGAGGCCAGAGCAAGAGAGCAAGCAAGCAAGCGACTTAAAAGACAAAATCACACACCCTGAGCCACATTCACAGGGAGTCACCTTCTCTTGTCACCCAGTATATCCATGACAATGGATTTATCTGCTGATGAGATTTACAACCCTCATGACTTAATTATATCAACTCTGAACCTTAATACATGATCTCTTCAAGGAACACTATATTTAACTATAACAGCAACCAAAACACACCATTTTGACCTAAGTGCACTAGTGAAAAAAACCAACACACCTAAATAATGCTCGTTGGAAAAAATGACTTGATTAATTGGTACAATGTGCTACTTTTTAGAGCAAACAAAAAAATTGGTATTACGACATTAATTTTTTTAAAAAATAACTCTCTACTTTTGTTTTAAAAATGAATTTAGATAATAGCAAAATTGCCTTTATTTCACTGAAAATAAAAGCATGATCATAGCTTTTGCTATATATCACAAGTACACTGAAGGTAAAATTTGCCATTACAGGCCAAACTTGTCATTTTCTCCTATGAAATCTTATTCTTTACACATAAAGAATAAATTAGAAATAATCTCCTAGTGAAATTTATCTATATTTGAGGAAACTTTTAGCATAAAACACCTGCAGTGTACATAACTAGATAATGCAGTTATAGAAAATTTATTTTTAAAGATGAGCCGGGCGTGGTGGCACATGTTTGTAATCCGAGTATTTGGGAGGCTAAGACTGGAGGATATGGGTTCGAGGCCAGCCTCAGCTACCTAGTGAGGCCCTCCACAAGTTAGTGAGACCCTGTTTCAAAAAATAAAGAATAAAAAATAGGACTGGGGGTATAGCTCGGAGGTAGAATGCCCCTGAGTTCAATCCCCAGTACCGCAAAAAAAAAAAAAAAAAAAAAATGAATAAGATTAAAATAGAATTGAAAAGTATCTAGAAATCCAAATTTTATTAAAGGACCTATATGTTCTAATTTATAAAGTCATGGTATACCATAGTCCAGAAAGAACTCTATCTAAAAGAGAAGATCTAGGCTCTGAGCAACAGCTCCAATTCAACAGTGTCCCCAGTGCCTTTATCTATTTTACATATTGTGTATCTTTGCATACATTTCAAGGAATAGATTTAGAACTTTAAAAACAGCATACAACATTGTCTCATTTAGCCCAGAGTAGAGATTGATATATGATAACTGGCATATAGCCATGGCTTTGATATTTTTCTAGATGTGTTATAAAACTGAAATGCCTAATCAATGATTTGTGATTAAATTTATAAAGGTTTTTTTAACCACTTCATACATGAGAAAAATGAGCAGTGTATATCATCATACTTCTAAAGAGTAAATAATTTGTCTAGATGTGTAAGATATAATCTCTCAAAGACATTTTCCAACTAAACATTTATTTAGTCAACAATAGATATTTGCATAATGCAGAGATACTATAATGCCCCCAAGTACTACTAGATATGGCTCTAAGCCCTAATTTGCCTGGATATGTCAAATTATTGGAATCATCTATTGGTTATTATTTGTTTAACTTTAGATTGATTGTGAAAATCACTTTACTCAGGACTAAACACAAAAACTCTTAGGTGAAAAGTATATAAATAGCAACAATTAGGCAAAAAATTGACACATACTGGTCTACCAATCAAATATATATTATCTACAGTCCTAAACAACTTTTGCTTCAGAATTCTTTCAGAAAGACTTTGTGCCATATTGTATCTGTCTGGTCTCTAAATATATAAGCTAAAGACAAACTGAAATCCCTGTGACTTAATGATATTTCTAATATCAAAATCAGTGCACTGCATATCAACCTGAAACTAACTACTGCTGTGCTGGTGAAGGATTCACATTTTGTTTGGGTTCCTATAAGTCTTACAGTACTGCTTGCTTTGCTCCTGATTATCATTACTACAGTGTATAATTTTGAGTTCATATCATTATCCACTTTTATCTTTCCCTTCCTTCTTCTCTAATAATTATTTTTCATACTTAGTCGTCCTAGTCATTTATCAATTCCCTGTCCTTTCTCAACTAGTTGAGAGGTATGACCTAACCCAGCTAGGAATATATAAGATTGATTTTTACACAGAATTAAAATCAATAGATAAGCTAGGTGTGGTAGCCTATATATGTAATCTCTGTACTTGGGAGCCTAAGACTTCATGAGTATGAAGCCAGCCTCAGCAACTTAGTGAGACTCTCAGCAAATTAGCAAGACCCTGTCTCCAAATAAAACATAAAATAGGGCTGAAGGTGTAGCTCAGAGGTAGAATGTCCCTGGGTTCAATCTCCAGCACCACAAAAACAAAAAAACAAAGATTGCTAAATAAAATACAAGGCACTCAATTATTCTGAACTCCAAATAAGCATGTAATATTTGGACCAAATTATATTAAAATTTTATCTGAAATAAATAGGTAAATATTTATCAGGTATTTAGCTATAACTGTACACCTTGTATCTTATTTGTTAAATTTGGCAAGCTGTGCCTGAGTCTGAAGGTAATTTTAAATTTGGAACATATTGTTAGGTTAGGAACATCTATGAGTATGACAAGAGCACAAGTGAGAGGCAAGGTGAGCAGAATAATTATAGGATGATCAGGCCCTTTGAGATCACAGAATCTATCTGAAGCAATGGTTTCCAATGTTTTAGACCAAAAGCAGAAGCATAAATATCATTACTAGAACATATACACGTTCAGAAATAAAACTGATCTTTCAAGTCTCTTCTTGATTTTGTTCTTTAGACTACTCAATTGAAGACAACTCATTAATGGGCTATAAAAATATAATGTGTAGAAACCGGTCTAATGCAGAGGAATGAATCTATCTATTCAATGATTTTTGAGTAGTTCTGAGAGAAGACAGTGAGTGTGTGGTCACATTTAAAATGAACATTGGCAAACCCAGAGGAAATCTACGGCAGGCAGGGATATTTTTAGACAGTTCAGGTCAAATTTTCAGACAGCTAGAAGCAATTTGAAGATTTGAGGCAAATGCTTCAAATGCAGAGAGAGAGAAATGAGAAGTAAGTGTGGTGCAAGGGCAGGAAGTCAGTATTCTCCAGAGACAGGGAAAAAGGTATGCTAAGCAGAAGGCAAGAACACAGCTTGGGAAAAGGCACAGAAGTTACTACATGCTATGAACAGCCCAGAGGAGGAAATCATACAGAGAGAACATCCCAGGGCAGCATCAGAGGAATCTGATAGCACATCAGGATACTTCAGTAAACCAAACCACAGGCAAACACAATGTAGAATGTGGCTTCAATTAAATTATAATTAATTTTTATGGAAAATGGATCTTGCTGTATTGACTATTCTTCAAATTTAGACATATTGCTGTTAAAGAAGATATTTCTTTTCTTTTTTCATGATGATGAACTTCTTTCATTTGGAGACTTATTTTACAGTAATTAAAATAGTCATCTATACAGTAAATATGATATCCCAAAAATAGTGAAATAAACTGGAAGTGTATTGCAAAGGCTGCAGGTGCTATTTCTGTGTCACTTCTTATGATAGACTATATGACTTGGAAGAAACAATTTGTAATAATAGAGGATTTTACACTACAGGACCTCCAAAAAATGATCAGATGGACACTGGCAAAGGTTTTCTTCATATATGTTTCCTAATAGTAAAATAGAAAGAATCCCTAAATATTACATGTAAATAAGATGACTCAGGAAAGAAAACATTTATAGAATTTCTAACAACATGGAGGACTACATTAAAATATAAAATTATGCACATGAGGATGTGGAAAATCTACTTCTCTTGCTTTTTTCCTGAAGTGTTTGTATATGGTATGATACATTCATGCTTCTTTTGGGTCTTAGGGGACAATGGCAAGCAATTCATTTTCCCAGTCTAATGTTTGTTGGTACATTCAAGCTTCCATAGTCTCCTGTGGTAACTACCCTTGTTAAAGTTTATCTTTATTATACAGTGTTGGTCTGTGGACATTCACTATTTTCTCTTATTGGTGAAGGAGGGGGGCAAATATCCTAGAATACAGTTGCTACAGATACTCAAGGCAGGCAAAAATTGGCCATCTTGGGGAATAGAAAAAATGGAGAAGTTTAGACTTCACTCTGCTACAGAGTTCTATGAAGAGTAGTCTGAGATGATAATGTACCATGAATACAGAATTTTCTGTCTAAATTCTTGAATTGCTCAACATTTGGCAAATAAGAAAAACACTTTTTCAAAGATACTAAATATAGAATGACCACAGAGTTGCCTTTAGAAAATGTCTCTTAACTGGGGTATTTCCTATGTTCTCTAGGTGAAGATTGCAACTAGAGAGCAGGGATATATTTTGGTTATCACAATAGGTGGAGGCTGTGTTGTTGTAACTTAATCCTTAAAATTAGGGATATTAAATAGCCTGGAGTACTTGAAGCAATGCTACCTGCCCAACCAAAAACCCTTTAATGTCCTCTTGGGTGATTATTAGACTATACTAGTAATTATACCACTTATGGATAAATCTGACCAATGACACCATGTTTACATATTTCCTAACTGTTGAGAAAAAGGACACCATGATTGAAGCGTCTTACTCCAAATTATCAGAAGTAGCAGTGAGGTCATTGTCTCTTTCTTTCAGGATTAACCTCCTCCAATTACCAGAGCCAAGGAGCAGAGCCATGCTCAAACAAAGATGTGGTATATATTGACTGTGATGAGACGTTCACAAAAATTTAAGGTGGAGAGGAGGACTGAGGGTAAATCAGATAAACACAAATGGGTAAAAGGTAGTTTCTTTTTTAGTTATCATGAAATGACTAAACATGTTGTCAATAAATCTGGTTAATAATAATTTCAAATCTGTGAAAGTCATGAATGAAGAGATGGGTGTGTGTTGTCCATAGGTCACTAAGAAGTAGGGTTGGCATGCACACGTGCACACACACACACACACACACACACACACACATGCAGACTCTTCATTACATGCTTAAATTGAAAACAATTTATAACACCTATTAACCCACAGACAACTCCATGTTTTTTTTTTTTTTAACTTTACATTCACTTCAGTTAAATATTAGCTATAGTGTTTGAAGCAACTATGTTAAAACCTTTATATATGTTATCTATGATTCTCAGAACAACCTTAGTAAGTAATAGCATACCAACCTAACACCCATAGAACTTGTAATATCAAGTTTAAATGCAGATCTAGCAGGCAACGCAGTCAGTACCAATTGTCTTTCTACTACCCATGTTCTGTGCAAATTTCTGATTGTGTTTTATCCTAATTAAATACCTATACAGTTATTTATAAATGTACAAACATGAAAATGCTTTCAGGACATTCATTTTTCAAGAGTTATTTATTATACTATCACAGTACCCAGGCTAACAAACCTCTGGATGTGAATGACAATCATCCTCTACTTAAGTATGACTTGAGTACTTTTAAAGCTGCATTGTCTAGCTTTTGCCACTAGGGTGCACTGAAGTAGCAATTTACTAGGCTGACACAAAGAGTTAATGGTTTCTCTCATAGGTTAATTCCCTTTCAAGGATTATTCACTAGGAATTTATTACTTAATAACAAAGTTATTGATGAAAAAGCATGTAATATTAGTTAACGGTAAACTGGTTTGGTGAGTTCTTACATCTTCTGGTTGTCTCCACTACAAGAGAGCTTCTAATACAAAGGATTTATACTATTACCCTACCTACCTATACCTATATAAAAAAGAGATCCATTTTGATGAATGGCAGTACACAATTCTTCTGTTTTAGGATTGTTATTTAATAACTTTAACTGCAGTTTTTAGCTTTTTCCATCTTACATATTTTGTACATCTGACTTCGTAATTTGAATAATATCCATTTGTTACTAGTTACCAAAAAAGTGTGATTATTCTAACACAAAAGTGGATTTAACCATATGTGTACCATATTTAAATTTAATATATGTTTTCAATAATTAGAAAGAACTTTGATAAAACCTATATGTGTGTATATATACAACTGGTATAAATAAATCAAGGTAAGGAAGTACCATATTTATATCTTAGTTCAAAAGTGATATCATTATTTAATGAAGTACCATAATTTTCCTTGAAAAGCAAATGGGAAAATAATTGCATACATATATACACACATATACACATAATTTATTTACCTGATATATGCACACAATTATTATTATATATGACTATATATATAATTATTTATGTACCTGATACAGAGCTACTAAATTTGAATAAGTTCAGGGGCATTATTCACTGTACACATGAGATTTGCAGAATATAGCTTTACTAGCTATGGGCTACAGCTATGAACTTATATCCCTGTTACTATTTATAGCAATATATCCTTTTGGTTATAGTCAAGAAGACAGAGGCTTCACTGAGACAAAAATAATTGATTTTTTCAGCAAGTATCTATTGATCATCTACTAGGAGCCAGGCTTTTTGCTAAAGTGTGCTTTATAAAGTGTTGTAAGAAACAGACATGTTCAATCACCATGATATTTTAAAAACATCTGCTCTATACATAAAAATGGCTGTAAAATATCTATAATTGAATAATATTTTAGTGAAAAACTGTCCAAGGTAAACTATCTATAAAACACATTTCAGATCACTAAATTATTGGATAATAATATCAATTATTCACAAGAACAATGTTACATAGCCTTTTCCAAATAAAAAAAAAGTTTGAATTTGAACAGCTTTAAGGTTTTCCCCTATTGCCACTAAACATCCTGAACAGTTGCTTATTTAGAGCACTCTGGTTTGGAATAATAACATGAAATAATGTTATCTACATAAAAGGCAGGGACCTATATTTGTTTATCACATTTTTTGTTTTGATTTTCCTTTACTTTTTTTTGTGTGTGGTACTAGGAATAGTACTCATGGGAATTCTACCAACCTCAGCCCTTTTTATTTATTTTTTTTTTATTTTGAAACAGGGTCTCACTAAATTTACTAAAGTTGGTCTTGAACCTATGATCCTCCTGTCTCAGCCTCCCAAGAACTGGGATTACAGGCATATGCCACCATGTTTGGCTGATTTTCTTTTTACATTAGGCCAAGTAAGGTGGCTGGAGACATGAAGGTAATTTTTTCACCCCTTTGTTGAAGAAACAAGCTATATTTGTGCTTAGGTCTATGGCAGGAAAAAATAAAAGAATCAAAACAGTAAAAGGAAACAAGACAGGACAGAAACATACAGTATTTTTATATCTTATTAGTGAATCATGCCTAGATAATACTTTTATTGAGAACTGTATTTAATTTTCATGATTTTTAACCTAATTCTTTCCATTTACTTCAAAACAATATATTAAAACCTTGTCGAAATATTTCTTCAAGGGATTGCTGAGACTTTTCATCCTCATCATGATGATAAGTTCCCCACTTCTAACCATCAAATATGTGCCAAAGGCATTGTACAGAATGCCACAGAGAGGTCAGCAAACCTTAATGCTGCTTAGGGTGTCAGCAGATTTCCCTAACCTATGCCCTGTCTCAAATCCCTTACTCTGTCACTCCTTAACTCAGTTAGAGGTGGGAGACAAGAAAATTTGAAAAATAATATGAAGTATCAATCACTACTACAGCCTGATATATTTTCTATCTTCTCTTGCTTAATGATACTTGAATTTTATATAAACATACAGGAGTCAATAATTTAACCCAAAAAGTCTAAGTTCTAATTCTAAGGCCCAAAGTACTGTGATGGGGAAAGGAAATGTTTGAGACCAAAAACTTTTTGGCACTAATCATAGAGGTGTATGGATAACCTCCTATTTCAACAGTGTAAAATCCAACAAACTCTATAAAGCTCTGCCTCAGACTACAGGACTATTGATAACACAGGCAACACCGATGTTCACAGAATCATCTATATTTACCACAATAATGCAAAAAAAAAACAATAAACATGTGATATATAGCAAAGTCATCATATTAAGGTCAAGAACAGGTGCAATTGAGGTGGCCAAACAGAGATTAAATCATTGTTCAGAACTCTTGAATTTTAGCTTACTACTCTTTCATCAACCACAATGGCTGTAAATTTGGCTTAGTAGTTTCATTATAAGTTGACAAGAATTTTACATAACAAACTAGCAGAATCTGGTGCAACATAAAATATCCTACTTAGCATTATAGATGCGGTTCACAATAGGTATTTATAAAAGAACAAGGCAAAAGATGATGGGAAATAAAGTTTTAACGTTAAGTTTTCTATATATGATACAATAAAGATTATCCCTGTCAAATTTCAGAGTAGGACTATAAAAATCCACCTGAAAATGTTATTTTTTCTACAGCATGGCTCTGGAAAGGAATATTCTATTCATATTGAGAGAAAATTCTTTAAATGATCCAATTTCAATATTGAGAAATATAACAAAAATACTTTTTGAAACTTTCTTAAAACTTTTGAATTAAATTAAGTCACTTAAGCTTTTGGAAAAGCAAGTAAAATAACTGAAATGTTCATAGATTTCATATGGCAGGACAACTATGATCTCTATAATAGTTATGTGAATTGTCCCATTTGTTTTTCTCACTGGAACATGAGTAGTAATGAAATAGAGAAGGGGAAATAACATCAGTCACAAGTTTATCATGTGCCAAGCTCTTTATGCATATTAACTCATTCATCTTACCAAAATATGTATATCATTATCCCATCCTAAAGAAAAAAAGTAAATAATTTGCCAAAAGTGGTACAGATAGGAAATGAGTACTAGATTTGAAATTTAAAACTGTGTTTGTCTGGATTCCAGCCTATTTTTTTAGCTATATTATATGCTCTCTACTATGAATATATACATACACACATACACACACACACATATATGTAATGCATGTAAGTTTATGATACTACATTGTAAATTATATGTGTATACACACACATATATATATGCAAACTGTTTGTTCTATTGATAACATTGACTTTCCCCCTTAGTTTCTGGATTTTTACCACTTATTATTTCACATGTACCAAGAAAGAGCTTTGAGATTTAATCCTTTAACTGGACCCTGAAAAGGTAGCTGTGCTTAGCATGTGATGAAATGCAAGTAATGAAAGATAACTAAGAATATTCATAGAAGGTGGAGTTTAGGAAGAAGTTGAAAAGAGTTAAGGTCTGGAAGACAATACAGTATCCTGGATTATTTTTATAATGTTGCATCATTAATTCTTAAGTCACTTTCCAAATTGCTAAACACCCTGCATTTAATTTTTAGAACAAATATGTATTTTCAGTTCAAACATAAGTGATGGTTCACATCTCTTCCTCAATCTTTAATATAGATAATGAAGAGTTGACTATTGTCAAATATATAGCAGGAAATACAGTCAATATATACACAGATACAAATGCAGAAAAAAAGACCTAGAGGCACTAGAATGGAATCATAAATGAATAAAATAATTTTGATAGTCTTTATAAATTCCTAAAATGTGTCATTTTATGTGGATTTTCAAGAGCTCATGAGTAACAGGATACAAACCCTCTAATTTTATCTAGTTAGGCCAGATTTTGCAGTAAATTTTAAGCTGTATAATATCTAGATATTTCAAGGAATGATATACTGCAGATAGGAAAACCAGATAGCATTCAAAAGTTAATCCAGTATTAAAAGATCACCATTTCCTGCAGAGTAAAATTATAGAAATATTGGCAAAAAAGGCAAAGTAAATAAAATAACCACTAAATCTATTGATAATATTGTTAAGACAATATGATACACTTTAATGATTAGTTGTATAAGTATAGTTTCTTGGCCATGTAGGAAAAAAGAGAAAAAGAAGGTCAATAAACATAATCATGCATGCTACATGAGCTAATGAGTTAGAAGTAAGAAAAAAATGTTAAACTGAATGTGAACCAGTATAATTGCAATGAGTATCTAGCCAATCCTAATAATGACTAGCCAATTCCAGCATTACTACTGAGAAATAAACTCCAATCCAACAGTCTCTGACTCTAATAGTACTAAACCATTCCATTTCAAACTGCATTTTAGTCTTATGCCCCATTAGTTGAACATTTATATTAATTTTCCACATCCGACTCAATTCATAGTAGAGTCATATGCAGTTTTCTAGCACTGTGGCACTTCTTTCTCTCTTTCTTTCCTCCAATGAATTATTACTTGATAAAATGGAAATATTTCCTAATTAGGATTCAGTTGAGAGATACCAGTGGGGAAAAGTTTAGGCCAAAAGAACCTTCCTGATATTAGAACAGTGTGAAAAAACTTTAGTGCAGAAATAAAATAAAAAATAAATTTGGGAAAGAAGGATCTTTAAATAGGACATTCTCAAGAGGGACTGGATGATATTTCAATTTCTGCTTATAGTTTCAAAGTGGGTATCCCTACCTATCAAAGGCAGAAAATGTCTTAATAATGTTAATACAAAATTGTATATGGTGGAAACATATTTACCAATTTATTGTGTCTAGCAGGTATAATGGTAATGAATCACATTCTCTACATTCATTTAAGAAAACACAGAGTGAGACTTTGGGTCCACATTATTGACTCATGTTCCCACTTTAATTAAGGGTTTCTAATAAATGCATTTTTTGAAGATTAAATTATTTTAAATTGCTTTTGGCACCTAAACAGGTTTGACTGCCACACTACTGACAATGAAGTACTTAGTTTTGGCCATGATTTTGTTGTTGTTGTTGTTTAGTTTTTAGTTGGATTCTTTTTTTTCACTTAACACAATTGAACTTATATATTCCTAACTTACAAAGACCTATCAAGTTCAGGTAGCTATTTCAGGTAGCTATTTTCATTTAATATAATTGAACTTATATACTCCTAACTTACAGAGACCTATCAAATTCAGGTAGTTATCATAAAAGTGCACAGTTAGTGATTTTAGTAGATCAATATGCATTTTTTCCTATTACCTTCCAGAGAAGCAACTCTGGCATAGGAGACAGGCAAAATTAGAATCCTCAATAATATTAGTCTATATAAAAATATCTCAAGAAGGTAGGTCAATATCATTAGTCATGATAAAAACTAAGAACGTCTCTTGGGATGTACAAGTCAAAAGAAAGTTTATGTGGCAGAATTATGTAAGGAAACTTACAATAGTGCCTGCCCACAAACCATGCAATTTGGAAACAGCCAAGAAACAAAACCATAGAAAAGGAAGAATAAATACAACATGTATTAGGGGTTATTATGCAACTACAAAGATTCAATATGGCCCTGGCAATATAGCAAAAAATAGTTATGGAAAAGAAGCTATTTCTTATGCTCAGTAGCTAATTTTCAAACATATGTACCTGTATCTGAAACTTTGAGCATTTCACACATTTTTCTGTATCTGAAAAAAAAATGGATCCAAACTGATATTGTGTATCAATATAGCTGAAAACAGTTAATATAAAGGTAGCCAAAAGCAAAGTTCAAAAAAGGATATTGTTAGGATTGGTGATACGGTACTTCTAATGTATACTTTGCTTATACTGGAAAAGAATAATTTACTATTCAATTTTGCTTGAAAAGATGAAATATCTATAGTAATATGATTTTACAAAGTTTTTAATTAAATAAAAAGCTAGATTAAAAGGTCTAGGTCAAATAAACTTTAGAAATAATAAATAACTCCATTTTGATAACATATTTCAAAAACTTAATTCAATCTCCTTTTGAAATAATTTACATGAAAAACATTATATATTTCCATCTAAAAATGTTCAAGGGAATTAGATTCATGAAAATAACACATATTTTTAATTATTAATTGTGAAAAATTAGAAAATATATATCCTTTAGGATAAATGTATTTACGGGACTTAAGAAAAGTATATAAAATTTTCTTATTCATATTACTATAAGGATAAAATAAAAATATCTACACATTAATACCACTTTATGGGAAAGATATGTTAAGATGATAATGGAAACACAGAAGTTTATAACTTCTATTTCATAATTTATATATTATGACACACTAAATATATAATACAAATATATCTTCCCATTTGTGGGAATTTGACTGGGGCTACCACATTTTATATATATTTAAAGAAAACAATAC
>PVLC010038728.1:0-14619 GCA_004027655.1 Graphiurus murinus | reverse complement strand
AGAGTTGGACAGGAGCATGAGACTTAGCAAAGAGAAATTCATGTTGACAATAAAACCTTAAGAATTATCCATATATGCATGATAATTAAAATCAGGCCAGTGGCTACAGTAGTCTTCTCAAGAAAACTTAGCTACATAATAAAAAGATTAAAAGGCCTGATCTAGAATTCTAAAAGTAACTATTCAAGGGCCAGATTCAGATGTAATCATCTACCAAGAAGATTGAGAAAAGGTGGATGGATAGGAAGTAGAAGCCCATACAAAGGTAGAGTCATGCAAACAAGAGAGATGGAGTGTTGCTAGAAGGGAACAATGGTAAGAAGGTCTAGATGATATGAAAAGGAAATTAGGACTCAAAAGAGAAATTGAATTCAGTTATAAGAAGATCACCTTCTTGGAGAAAAGTCACAAAATTTGAGCATATTATGGAGGGTAAGATGATAAGTAGGTAATTGGAGAGCAATAGGTGGTATCTGAAGGGGAGAAGGTGGGAGAGATGAGCATTTGAAATATGATAAGTGGAGCCCTCAGAGGTGCTGAGTGACAAGTACAGGAAAAAGTGTAAATGAAAAGTAAGTCTTTGAGGAGAAAGGACAGCTTTAGCAGCAAAGGAATCCCCCCCAAAAGGGAATCTCCTCTCTCTCTCTCTCTCTCTCTCTCTCTCTCTCTCTCTCTCTCTCCTCTCTCTCTCTCTTTCTCTCTCTATCCTTTCAATCAAAATAAAAAGGAAAGGGTGAGCAAAAATATAGTTATGCTGTACAATAATTTGGGAAATCTCATCTTATTGGTTTCATTTTTTCTGTGATCAAAGAACACTGTCTCTGGGAGTAAGGACTTGGATATGAAGGTAGAGGGATGGGTTGGACTCTACAAAGAGTAAGCTTGAGGTACCTGCCCATGATAGAAATGAAACAAGTCTTTTTGCAACACTGGATAGCTCTTGTCTGCCTAGTAAATAATCTACATTTTGGTCTTTTTTTTAAAAAAATCTTTTAAATTCTCTTTCATAGCCTGATTCATTAAGATATTGTGGTAGTCAGACTTCTAGGGTGACTCCCAGTGTACCCCTGAGCTACACTCCCAGCCCTATTTTTTATTCTTTATTTTGAAACAGGTTCTCACTAAGTTGCAGAGGGCCTAACTAAGTAGATAAGTAGTGAACCAGCAATCCTCCTGTCTCAGTCTCCCAAGTACTGGGATTACAACCTAAAGGACTCCCTTCATGTAGGATACTTCTAGTGACCAACTCCCTTGGCTCTTGTTTATCTGACTTTGTTTTGAATGCCCAGCATCTTGGCATGAGACAAGTCTTTTTTGCAACACTGGATAGCTCTTGTCTGTCTAGTAAATAATCTACATTTGGCCTTTTAAAAAAACCTTAAATCCTCTTTCATAACCTGATTCATGAAGGTATTGTGGTAGTCAGACTTCTATGGTGACTCCCAGTGTACCCTACTTCTTGATGTCCATACTCTGTGTAATCCTCTCACCTGAAATATGAACTGGAGTTGATGACTTGCTTCTAACATTGTGAACGTGACAAAAGTAATGGAATGCCCTTTCTGAAATTATATTGTAAAAGACCATGACTCCTTTCTTGCTTGCTGACACTGATGAAACTGCTTGCCACCTTGTGAGTTGCATCATAGAACCACATGCTGAGAAACTCAGGAGAGGGGCCTCGGGCTACTAGCTGGTGAGAAAGTGAGGCCCTTAGTTCAGTGAGGAGCTGAATCTTGCTAACAATTGGGTAAGCAAGCTTGGAAATGGACATTTCCCCAGTCGAATCTCCAGATGATTACTCTAGTCAGCTTCTTGTGAGGGATCCAGAGTCAGAGGACCCAGCCTCTCTGTGCTGGATTTTAGACTCACTTTGTCTTAATGAATATTGTTGTTTTAAAGTGCTAAGCTTTGAGATAATATATCATGTAGCCATTGATAGCTAATGTAGTCATCATGTCCTCTTATGGATTTATCTTTGATTTTTATCTATAGAGAACAAGATGTAAGCCAGCTGCAGGATGGGTTAAGAAGGTGGTTTTTAAATAAGAATCTTAACTAAAGGTAGATATTTTGGCTGACTAATCCAAATCTTATTTGGACATTAGGAAGATTAACCAGCAATGTTATTCACCTGCAGGTGATGTATGTTATTATTATCATTATTATTATTATTATTATTTTTTTTTTTTGCGGTACTGGAGATTTAACCCAGAGACATTCTATCCCTGAGCTACACCCCAAGCTGTTGGTCACACTCACAGCTGGTTTGGCAGTTTGGTGGCATTGGATCTGACTTGTTGGTTTGGGCCTTTGACTTTGTTGTCATGTGTGTGTGTGTGTGTGTGTGTGTTTGCTTGTTTGGGCTTGTTGTTTTGTTGTACTTTTGTTTGTTGGTTTGTTACTATTTTGTTTCATGGATAGCATCCTTAGTTGTTGTTGCAGCTTTCGATGGCTAGTACTAGGAGAGAGGGTAGTGAGGTGAGGCCAGGCCTCTCTACCAGATTCCCCTGTAGGGATTCCCTCAAGGGCCCCTGGGGGGTATTGACAAAGGCAGTTTTGCCCAGGTCAAACTGGCCTGCCATTTCTTCACCGGGACACAGGTGGAGGTAAAAATTCTTCTAAAATTCTTCTAAACGAAATAGATATATTGAGAACTGTGGAACACTCAAATGTGATCCAGCTCTTTCAGATTATAGACACAGCTGACTACATCTAACTGGTGCTGGAACATTTCAGTGGGAGAGCTGCCTACTTGCATGTGGGAGAAGGAGGCCCAGCGACTGCTCAAGCAGGTCCTGTGCGCAGTGCACCACTGCCGTGAGGAGGGCATTGCTAACACACGGGGACCTGAAGCCAGGCAACTTCCTGCTAGATGACAAAGAAACTATCAAAGTCATAGACTTTGGGGTGAGCCACAGGGTCACTGCCAGGCAGAAGATGAAGGTGTTCTGTGGTACTCTTCAGTTCTGCATCCCTGAGCTGTACCAGGGGAAACCATATGACCCCCAGGTGGTCATCTGGAATCTGGGAGTCCTCTTCTACTTTATGCTTAAGAATCCTTTCCCATTTACACCACCTTTGAGCAGCTGAAGGAACTGGTTGTGCAGGTAAGGTACAAAATGCCCTCTCACCTTTCCCCTGATGTGCAAAGTAGCATCAATCAGATGCTGCCTGTAGGCCCAACCTAGAGGCCCACTGTTGACCAAATCCTGCCACAGCTGTGGCAGAGGCAGGGTGAGGAATATTCACTGACTCCTCACCGGTCACTCCCCAAACACCCGAACCCCACAGCCATGCTATTTTTTTCCAGCTGTCTTGTAATTTTACATTTTATAATTGGTATTAGTCCTAAGTGAAGCTGGTACCAGGGAAGGTCATATGATCGCTGTTGTGGGAAGAATCAAGCTTACAGTTTTAAGAATCAGGTTTCTCCAGACCTATCTACAAACATTGGCTCCTAAGCCTACATTGGTCTATTTAACATAAATAGTCCTTTCTGATTCCAACAACTGCCTCATATAAAGGAAAATCAGGATTTGATGCTATTAATTGGGTGTGGTCCATACATGGTAAAACTTGATGTAATTCATCTGTTACTTTTAGATGGGTCAGCTTGTTATCATCAAAACCATTTATTTGGAGGAGACTTTCTTCAGGTCAAATTAAAATTATAAGAGGCAAATACAAGAGTAAAATTTCAATTTCTCTGACTCCAGATGGCACAATATATATACTTACTGGTCTCCCTTCTTCTAAAACCCAATTATTATAATAGCAGAGAAAAAACTTTAAAGGTAATAAATCCATATACTAGAGATAATATGATATATGAGGGTTATTAGCAATGACATATTTCAACACATTTCTGGAAGAGAAGTCATGTGGGAGTGTTTCAACAAATAGAGCAGATAGGAGAGAGTTGTGGTTCAAAATACTCAGAGGGACTCAGAGGAACTCTGGGGGTACATGAGTTAGGCTCAGGCAAGTGGAAAACTGCCTCTGAACCTGTTCAGTCATGGTCGAATGGGTGTTCTCAGCCATGGCTGCACCTTAGGATCAACTGGGGAGCTGTTGCAATCTCAATACTCAAGGTATTCCCCATAGCAAAACTGTGAAAATCTGGTTTTGGGGATCCAGTCAACTATATATACTTTAAAATTTCCAAGCCATTCCAATGTGGAGACAAGGTTAAAGACTACTATTTTAAATATAAGAAAGCTAAGTTTGACATGATTTTGAGGAAATGAACCAGAATAAGAAAACATAATTATTTTGACTTTGAATTTTAGAAATCGAAGAGATTTTGGCACAGAAAATAGAAACCCTCTTATGCTCTGCTGTGTAGTTAACTGTATTTACATAATTAAGGAAGACAAAATTAATTTGTTTTTAACTTTTTGAATAAATTCTTGTGTATGTTATAATAGAAAGTCTATCTTAGATTCTCTCTTACTTGTCACTGTACAGAGGTTTACATGTTTTTTAAAAAAAATTTTTCTGAGAATGCTTTTTAAAGACAATAAACATTATATTACCATTTGCTGTAGACTAATATAAATTAGGAATGATATTGTTTCCTCAGTTCATTCTGGTCCTGTCTCAAATGTAAAATTCCTAGAAATAACTCACATACACATACCTCAACCACATAGAAAATAAGAACATCAGTGATTCTTAATCTCTTTAATTTTTCCTCATAACACTTACTGATAGCTAATGTTATGCATCTATCTTTGTTTCCATTTTTCCTGAAAAAATATGCTCAGAGGCAGAAAAATATTTTTCAATTATATCAAGGATAAATAATTTCAAGAAGGTCTATAACTACATATGAAATATATCAAGAAATGGATCAAACCATAAGGTGTGCAAAGGCATGGGCTATGCTGTCTGCCTCTGTATTCTGCATTACCAATCAGAACGATTGTTGAACTGAGCTACAAATGTGCCCAAATCCATGGCAGAAGTAGAGTGAAACATGAACTTGGAAATTCTGGCATAAAACAAATGCTCATTTTCATATAAAGACTCTTCCATAGTTTTTGCTGCTGAATCTTGCAATAATTTGGCAAAACTTTGCAATATATTAACCTTGTTTCAATAGTGACTGTGAAAATGCACAGGGGTATGACTAATCTTTGCAAGACAGAGCATAGACCTGTTCCAAGGGAGCAGTTTAGTTGATTTAGCTGATCTAAGACTTCTTAAATTTTTATATTTAAAAAAAATCTTCATTAATGCTCTATAATTTTCAAAGCCCCAGATAAGGTGGTAAGAAACACAAGTCTCATTGCCTGGTATGCAGGATATGATTGCTGATTTTACTGTATTCATTTGAGCTTTATTTAAACCACTGCCTCTCATCCAAGTTAAATATGAGGTAAAGAAAAATGTAGATAAAATATTTGAACATGGATTCATTCAATCTATGTGTAAATGAGTGATTCTCAAATTGCTATAAAAATAATACTCATACAAATAGTTATCTGATATCAATATTTTATTTAATTTAATATAGGAACCCATTGGATGAAAAAGTTGATTCAAAGAAGATATGAAAAATTCAGACTTGTGAGGTCAGTGGAAAAAGAAATTTGGAATAAGATTGCTTAGTCTTATACCAAACATTCCTATCCTACAAAGAAAATTATGACCATTTGGGTTTATCTTCTCTATCAGAAGAAAAATAAAGTCTACCTTTTAATTTTACAAATAATTCTCTAACTTTAAGGAATAATAAGATATGTGAGTTCTAATCAACTGTAAATAGTAAGTCAAAGTTGTGTTCTGTAAATGAATCTGCTGACCCTCAGAAGGTCTCATTGGAAAATGTTATAGTATTAACATTTCTTTTTGAAATTTTGTGATAAGGGTCTCACTATGTTGCTGAAGCTGGTCTGGATTTCCTGAGCTCAAGCTGTTCTCTTGCCTCAGCCTCCTAAGTAGCTGGGGCTATAGGTGTATGTCAGTATGGCCTGGCTCTAATAACATTTGTTTTTAAATTTAAACATTCATTATGCCTATTTTTAAGTTTGGTTTGGTTTGTTTGTTTATTTATTTTGGCCCTAAATGTGCACTAAGCTTTAAATGTTGTGGTGAAAACAAGTACTTACTTTAAAGGGAAGAAAATGATTTGGAAAAAACAAGGTTAATATAAAACATGGTTATTTTGGAAAAGGTTAAAAGTCATCTTACTTTACAAGCAATGGGGATAATCTCTATTTAATTGCACTTGCCCCACTCCCAGAGGAATAGAGATGAGTAAAACCACATCCAAAACTATTCTCAGCTTCTCAGAAGAATTATATTGTTAAAATGTAGTAATTTCCCCTTTTCAAATTAAAATCAATTGTTTATATGTGTTTATATGGAATTTCTAGTGTGCAAAGCTAATAGGAATAACACAGCTAGGCCACTACCACATGTTCTATCCAAGGTGCTAGAGAGAATCAAGCTTATCCTATTTGAAGGCGTTTGTCTAAATATGACTTCAGTTATTTCCTTGTTGAATTCTCTTGTTTTGGGTTCTGAGAGGCCCAGGGCTGAGCGCAGATGTCTCTACTTTGACATTCCCTTATCTGATTCTCTGTAGCTTCTACTAACAGTGCTTCATATTCCAATACTTGATCATATCCTGTTTGGTGCTAATTGCTACACAACTTTTAAGCCATGACTTTTTCAAAACACTATAACCCATTTGAGGCTGTTTGTTTTATCTGTCTGCCACAGAGCTAGGGAAATGTTTCCCAGTAACTATAGGCCTCTTCTCAAACAGGGACTCTACTCATCTCTCTTCTAGTGAGTGAGCAAAAGCACTGCCTCCCTTTTCAGCAACATATTTAGGGACAGTTAGTAAGTGAAATGGTTGACCACTTATTCTGTCTTCATCTTTTCTATATCCCTGCATCTCTCTTCTTTTATCTGACACCACCCCCCTCCTGCTGTCTTTGGAGAGTGTAAATCTTTGGACTGCACAAAATAAGGCTTCCCTATAGAAAGAGATGCTATTTAGACTTATTTGGTTACACTAAATAATTTCATTAATATTAGAAAAAATATTAAACTTCCATGAATTTGGCAGAAGGTTTGATGACATTTTACAAATAAATCGAAATTTAAAAAAAAAAAACCTTGCTTAGTGTTGTGAAGTCAGGTTGGTACCAACAAAGGTACTTGTACCCAGGTAAGTTCTGTTAAAAATGTGATTTTAGCAAATATATTGGCTTCAGAGTCGGGATGCCTGGGTGCCTGGGTCTGACTCTGAAAGTTGTCTTTGACTTTACCAGTAATTCTCCAAAATAATCCCTTGACCATCTATCACATGGGAACTTGCTAGAAGTGCAAATTCTCAGGTTCCACTCCTGACCTTCTAAATTAGAAACTCTTGTTAAAACCCAATACTCTGTATCTTAATGAGTTATCCATATGTCCTCTGTGATAAGGTTTGAGAAATATTGGACTATACCATGTGTACAGCCTGAATAAGTTAACTCCTTTAAGTATTATTATCCTCATTGGCAAAGTGAGGTTAATATCACTGCCTTGTCTCAAGTAGTGGTCCCAAGGATAAAAACAACAACAAAAAAACCCTCCAAGTATGTAATTTAATATGATGCTTGGCACAGAGTTAATGTTCAATAAATTTTAGATCTTCTTATTAGCTGTTATACTCTGATGATTGTACCACTTATAATTGGTTGTGAAGGCCTAACTTGTTTTGCTATTGTTTCTAATCTTAATTCCTTTGATACTTATTTCTATAAATTGGAGAAGAGATTCTAGATGGAATTAAATAAATTTCAAGTTCAGGTAATAGGAACACTACCAATTGTATAATGCTATTAGAATTCTCTAACTTTTTGTTTCTCTGGCTGTAAGATTGGGATAATATTTTTTGCATGGTGGCTGGCAATTAAATATGATTAAATATGTAAAACATATATTTGGGCACAGGTATACAACATAAATTGCTACTTTTCCTGCTACTTCAGTCACTTTTAGCATTTGACTTTGGGGAGACTCTGACATTAAGGCAATAATAACAATTAAGTTCTCTAAGAAATATACCTCGAGATCAGATTTCTTTTTAATTTGTTTTGTTGGTGCATTGTAATCATACGTCTTTGTTAGGTACAAGCTGGTAAAGGCATACATGCACACATTTCTCATTTAACCCTTCCCCAATTCCCACCCCACTCCCTCGCCCTCCCTCCTTCTCAAGTTTAGTTTAGTGATTGACTTTGATATGTTTGTGAAAGTACATCATGTGCATTAGGGTGATTCCCTTTACCCCTCTCTCATCACCTTCAGTTAGGGCACCTTCTTTGCTTAGCTAAAGTTTCTCCTTCTTCATCTAGAGTCCCCATGGCTGAATTATTAGTGGCCTTATAATAAAAGGGAAATAAACCAGAAGATACACATACAACAAGTGTTCCTTGTCTCTTGCCATATGATATTGTGACCTTGGGACTCTGCCAGTAAGAAAGCCATCACAACAAATGCTGGCGAGGGTGTGGAGAAGTGGGAACCCTAATACATTGTTGGGAACCCTAATACATTGGGATTGCAGATTAGTGCAACCACTTTGGAAAACAGTATGGAGGATACTCGGATGAATGGGAATGAACCTACCATATGATCCAGTAATATCACTTCTGAATATCTACCCAAAAGAATGGAAACCAAACTATCATAGATGCATGTGTATCTATGTTTATAGTTGCACAATTCACAATTGCCAAACTATGTAACTAGCCAAGATGTCCATCAACAGATGAATAGATTACAAAACTATGGGATATGTACACAATGGAATTTTACTCAGTCATAAAGAAGAACAAAATCATGTCATTTGCAGGGAAATGGATGGAACTGGAAAACATTATGCTAAGTGAGATTAGTCACAAAAAGTAAAAACCTGAGATCAGATTTTGTATGCAGAAAGTTTACTGGAAAGAATTCTTTAAAACAATACCTGTGAGAGAAAGAGGGAAGAAAGAAAGAGATGGGGAAATGTTACACTGCAATGAAAATTCAAGGAATGCCTAAGCCAGTTTCAAGGGCACTTCAGAAGATGTGATAGTTATTCAGAGTCTTCTTAAATTGAAGTTAGAAGTCTATGCCTTTATAGACACATATCCCCTAATCAATGAATTTGGGATTTCCTAGTGAAGGGAGCAAATTCTTGGAGAAGGAGTCATTGTGATCCATCAGTCACCAACACTTCTAAAAGCTGAGGGAACAAGTGACTGGGTTGTAAAGGGTGTTCTGGGCAGTTCACCACAGTATCCACTATAATTCACTTTTTGCACTACTATTACTCACTTGCTTCACATCCAGAATTCATCTTATCTGGGGATAGCTCCTCCAGAACCTGATTATTCCCTTTCCCTGGAGAATCTAAAAAATGAAAAATTATTAAGAAGACACTACACCTTTTGATACTACAGACAGTCTTAGACCTGATATTTGTGTTGTTTCCATTTCTTGGATATTGTGAATAATTTTGCATTGAATATGGTAGTTCAGTTGTCTCTCCAACATACTAATTTCATTTCCATTGTATATATAACCATATGCCCACTGCTGGGATTGGAATTGCTATTTTTTATTGGGGTGAGGTGATATATCATGCTGGTTTGGATTTGTATTTCCCTGATGGTTAGTGATGCAAAGAATCTTTTTCTTGTACCTGTTGATCCATTTGCCCACTTTAAAATCAGGCTATTTGGTTTATTGTGATTGAGTTTTTTCATTTCTTATGTATTCTATATATTAACTCTTTGTCAGATTTATTTCCACTATTTTCTTCCATTCTATAGGTTGTTTCTTGACTTTGTTGATTTTTTTTAAAATGATACTGGGTATGGAACCCAGGGGCATTCTACCGTCGAGCAACACCTCCAGCCTTATTTTTTATTTTGAAACAGGGTCTCAAGTTGTGGAGGGTCTCATTAAGTAGCTGAGGCTGGCCACAAACATGCAATCTTCCTGGTTTGGCCTCCCAAATACTGGGATTATAAGCATGTGCCATCACACCCAGCTAAAAAGATTTTTTTTAAGTAATCCCAATTGTCTATTTTTTCTTTTCTTTCCTGTATTTTTAGTATCTTATCCCAAAAAATCTTGTACACTCCAATGCCCTCAAGTATTTTCCCCATTTTCTTCTATTACTAGATATTACATTTTAGTCTTTATTATGCATTGGTTTGTTTAACTGGTGAGAGATAACATCTAGCTTCATTCTTTCACACATGTACATTGAATTTTCCTGGTATTGTTTATTAAAAAGAGTCTCCTTTCTTCAACATGTATTATTGGTATCTTTGTTGAAAATTGATTGGTTGCAGACTCATAAATTTACTTCTGGGCTTTCTATTCTGTTCCATGTATTTGTTTATATGCTAATAGCATAATATTGCTTCATAGTATATTTTGAAGTCAGGTGGTGTATTGCCTCTTGCATTGTTGTTTTTGCTCAAGATGGATTTGACTATTTAGGGCTTTTTATGGATCCATACAAATTTTAGAATTTTTCCACTAGTTAAATTAAGAATGTCATTGGTATTGTGACAGAGATTGTATGGAATATGTAAATCATTTTGTGTAGTATGGACATTTTAACAATATTAATTCTTCCATTCCATGAAAACTTGATGTCTTTTCACTTTTTTTGTATTCTCTTCAAGTTCCTTCATTAATGGCTTATAATTTTCATTGTAAAGATCTCTTGTTTCTTTGGTGAAAGTTATTAGCTAGGTGTTTTGTTTTTTGTAGCTATTATAGGGATTGCTTTCTTGAGTTTTATTTCAGATGATTTACTATTGTCATAAAGCAAAACTACTGCATTTTGCATGTTGATTTTATATCCTACAAACTTGATGAATTCATGTATTTGAATAGGCTTTTTGGTTGAATTTTGCTGTTTTTATAGATAAGATAACTGTAGACATTGACAATTTGATTTTTTTTCAATTTAGGTGACTATTATTTATTTTTCTTGCCTGATTGCTCTGTTAGTACTTCCAACACTATGTTAGATACAAGTGGTAGAAGAGTCTTGCTAAGTTTCTGAAGATGACCTCAAACCTGTGATCCTCCTGTCTCAGCCTCCCAAGTATTGGGATTATAGATATATGTCACCATACCTGCTTTTTTCACTGCTTTTAGTTTTTGTTTGTTTTTTTCCCCCACCACTCTTCATGTTGATTATCTTTTTTTTTCAGATTTGGCCAGTGGAGCCCCTTCAAGCTGTTGTCTCTCTTTTAATATGTCCCATCATCCTTGAACTCTACCTTATTTTGTCTCAAAAAGATGTTTTAGGCTCATCTTGTACTTTTTGTGTCCTGGTCAGTTCTATAATCAATCATTTCTCTAAGAAGTTTTGGGTTGTTTAAGTAGAGAATTGAATTTAGAAACCAGCATACAAAGAGATGGGAGTATAGCTCAGTAGTATACCCCACTGGCATGCCTGAGGTCCTGTGTTCAATTCCCAGCACTACCAAATAAGAGTGTAGTGGTAGGAAGATGCATTGCTACTGATGTCACAGCTATCAAGTTCTCTCACTGGACAGAGCTAAAAAATACATTTATAATATATGTGTATAAATGTGACATGTGTGTATATCTCTGATGTAATATATGTCTCTTTTTACTTCCATATATATTTATATAGTTTGATATCTATGAATTCACATCAATATCTCTAATTTTACTTCAAAATCATATTTGAAATCTTTCTTCAAAAGTGAGAAACCTAGATCACATTATCTTTAACATACTTTTTGGTAACTATTTCTTTTTTTGAATACCTTTATTGGTACATTTTAATGATATATCATAATGAGGTATAGAGTAATAGGAATATACATGGATACAAAACTTGGTGTGTTTCCTTTCGGATCTCATTCCCCTTCCCTTCCCTGTACATTTCATTGAAATTGGCATTGATAATTTCATATATATATATATATATATATATATATATATATATATATATATATTTAAACTGTTACTTTCATTACAATTCTATCCCCCCTCCTCCCTTCCCTATTTATATGATAAATATCCCTGTACTTAACCAGTCTCCCCTCTTGTCAACACTAATCCTCTGTACTCAGACAGACACCTTATCTAACTCACATCCAGATGTTACCATCATTGTGAGTTTCTATTTGGGGCGGGGGGGCTTGCACTGCTGCTGTACTTCTGGAGAGATTTCCTTTTTACTCTTCTCCAACTTCAAAAGTCGATGCAAGGCTGACCTCCTTTGCCTGGGAAGAATTACCCTTAACTTTATTTCAGGCTATATGTGCAGACCACTCCCCTCTCTGATGCCCTACTTACTCTGCTGTGGCTTCGATTTGCTCACTTGAATGCCTTCCTTGCTCACATTCTCATGGTGCCCTAGGACTTGTAGATGTCCTTCCTCTCTCCCTTCTGTGCATTCACTTTCTCACCTTGTTCCAGTATTAGTCACTGCTTCTTTTAGAATCTGCAATCAAGGAACACTTAAGGGAAATATGTTATCAGATGGGTTCCTTGAGAAATTGATTCCAATATGGAGAACTACTTTCAGGAAATTTATTGGGGAGATCTCCTGGGAGCAACACCTGTGAGAGAATAAGAGAAGCACCCAATTTCATGGGGAGCTCTACAGCTGTTATCCCTCACAGGTGTCCCAATTTGGTGTGTACACAGGAAGTCTTTATCCTGTCTCTGTAATGAGTCTTTGGATGTGAGCTGCACCCAAGGAGGGTGCAGATGTGGAATGGTTGACTCATGCTGATGGGAGGACTTGTGCAGCAAATCACAGTCTCTAATTGATTTGATTTTGGAATTGATAATAACAGAATCCCATAACAGAATCCATGTTTAAAAATGCATATCTCAAATAACATTTAAGAATATATTCCAGTAACAGTTAGAAAGGGCCTTAAGAAATCTTTTTCTTAATTTCCAACATAACTCAATATTTTTTTCACGTTTACCAACAGTAGCCTGTAGCTAATATAGTGATTTTATGTATGTGTAGACCTGGGATTTTTTTTTTGCTCTCAAGGTAGGCGGATGACATTCAAATTACAGAACTCTTAGTTATCTTAACTATTACCTTTGGTTATACTTTAACTGCCACTTCTTCTGGTGATTGATTAAGGAGCAATGGATTG
Organism: Graphiurus murinus; assembly: GCA_004027655.1. NCBI lineage: Eukaryota > Metazoa > Chordata > Mammalia > Rodentia > Gliridae > Graphiurus > Graphiurus murinus. The sequence continues at coordinate 1,447 of PVLC010038728.1, read as the reverse complement.
TTTGCTTGCTCTTTTCATCTCTTTTCTATGTTATAAAATGGTAATAGTTCTGATGTGACACACTTCTCATTGACATCATACAGAAGAAACTCAATTTTTTAGATGTTTTTGTATGCTATAGTATGGTACATAAAATCTTAGTTGTTTAAAAAAGAACTGTGGATTGTATATTGCATGATCCTTACTTTCAAATATGTAATTGATGTTACCAGTTCCATGTTCTCCGACCAGTACAAAGCAAGTTGGTGACGAACTCTTTCTTTTATTTTTATTTTTATTTTTATTCATACATTGTAAGCATACATCTTTGTTAGGGGCAAATTGATAACGATACATGTGCTCACAATTCTCATTTGACCCCTTCCCCAAATTCCCACCCTGCTCCCTCGCCCTCCCTCCCCCTCAAGTTCAGTTTAGTGAGTGACCTTGATATACATTAGTGTCCCCCCCGCCCCCATCCAACCCCCTCGGCTAAATCAACTTCTTTGCTTTCAAGGGTCTCTCCTTTTTCATCTGGAGACCCTCTTATGCCCCATCCTCTCCCTAGCATCCACAAATTAGGGAGAACATATGCTTTTTTACTCTTTGTGACTGGCTAATCTCACTTAACATAATGTTTTCCAGTTCCATCCATTTCCCTGCAAATAACATGATTTGGTTCTTCTTTATGGCTGAGTAAAATTCCATTGTGTACATATCCCATAGTTTTGTAATCCATTCATCTGTCTGTCGATGGACATCTTGGCTGGTTCCATAGTTTGGCTATTGTGAATTGTGCAGCTATAAACATAGATGCACATACGTCGGTCTGATAGTTTGGTTTCCATTCTTTTGGGTAGATACCCAGAAGTGGTATTGCTGGATCATATGGTAGGTTCATTCCCATTCGTCTGAGGATCCTCCATACTGTTTTCCACAGTGTTTGCACAAGTTTGCAATCCCACCAACAGTGTATTAGAGTTCCCACTTCTCCACATCCTCGCCAGCAGTTGTTGTTGTTCGTGTTTTTTATGATTGCCATTCTGACTGGAGTTAGGTGAAATCTCAAGGTAGTTTTGATTTGCATCTCTCTGATTGCTAATGATGTGGAACATTTCCTGATACATTTATTGGCCATTTGTATTTCTTCTTTTGTGAAGTGTCTATTTAGATCCTTTGCCCATTTTTTGATTGGATTGTTTGCTTTCTTAGCTGTGATTTTCATTCTTATGAATGTCAAGCAGATGAGAAATCTTTGAAGAGCCAGATGCCCTACCAAAGCACAAGTACTAAGATTCTTCCAACTCTCTTGTATGAATAAGTGGCATGAGGAAGCAGTTTCCCTGTGGCTTTCTGGAAGTCCTTTACTGGGAGAGCTCAGTGTACATGACAGCATATATATAGCTACCCTGTTCTCAAAAAATTAGAGGAATCAAGCCCTGCAGGGTAATCTAACATGTAGTATTAC